>WEIV01027070.1:67376-242897 GCA_013390005.1 Calyptomena viridis
GCAGCCCCGCCGCCGTCCCCACGGCTGTCCCGGGGCCGGGGGGCAGCGGGGCCGGGGCAGGGATGGCGTGAGGGATGCGGCGCGGCCGGTGCCCATTGTGCGGCCCCTCCGGTATTGTTCTCTAGTTTGTGTGAATTTTGTCGGAAATAAGGGGAGCGTCCTTTGTTCGCGCGGGCGGGATGGCGGAGCCGGTGGGTTCGGGAGGGAGCGGCGGCGGGCAGGGGCTGCTCGGGGAGGCGTGGGGGTGAGGGCAGGCGCGTTATCGATCCCGGCACAGGGTGACAGGTGCAGCTGCTGCCAGACGGGGATGCGAGCGCGGCTCTGCCCGCGGGTGAACATCGCGGCGAGGCTTTGTCTGTGCCTGGAACAGCCGGCTGTCCTTCAGCCCTGTGCCAAGGAGGGTCCCTTCCCTGCAGAACTCCCGGGCAGGTGACAGCGGCGCTGGCAGGAGCGGGCGGCAGGAGCAGCCAGGCAGCTGCAGTGCACTTTGCAAAGCTCGCTTTTCTCGAGGTAAACACTTGAAAATCCTGGTTTGAGGGTGACCGGCTGTTGTGCGTGAGCCTCGGTGGGCACTTCAGTGAAGCTCAGCTCTGCAATAAATGGGCGGTGGGATGTTTTCCCTGCCATGCCTGGAGAGGACTCCTCGCTCGTTCTTGTCAGGCAATAACAGCAGGGAAGACGATCATCACTGAACTTTTCCTAATTAGAAACGAAGGAGGCTTGTTGGTAATCAACTGTTTCGTGTCATTAGAATATAATACATATTCTGTGTTTGGCAATACTGATAATTTTATCTTCAGAGCTTATAAAGGGGTTTGTGCATGTATAAATTTGGCTCTATGCATATATATGTTTTAATCACTAGGACTCGATGTGGTGTTAAGCAAATCAGGTATTTGTTTATACTACATTAAAATAATATATGTTTGTAGGGCAGTGATAGAGCGCAAGGGACATAAATCTAGTCCCTGTTTCAGAATAAGTTGGCCAGGTTGTATTTGTTTTGTCTGGAGTAGGGAGGTGGGGAGGATTAGAAGGAAAATTTAGCTAGCACTGTTGTGGCTTTTTTATTATTATTTGCAGACAGGGCCAGTATTGGAGGTATTGAGTGCCCAGCTGGTTGTCAGTCTGTTACAGAAGGAAGCTTGAAGAGTCAAGGTTAACCTGTTAATATTGAGGGTTCCCTTGCCCTCAAATAGGGACCTTTCTAGTAGAGAGTTTTGCTACAAAGCACCATTTTCCTTTAATGCATGGAAAGTTTCCTTTTTGGGAAGCTATTTCCCCCTCGTGCATGCTTAAAAAAATCATCAATCACTATTAGTTCATCTATTTGCTTCTGCAAGACCTTTGTCATCTGATTTTTCGCCTGCAAGAACTGAAAGCATTTTCTTTTCTGGGAAGGCTGGAAAGTGCCTGACCAAGCTGAAGGTAAAAATGCCTGCCTGCTGCAGTGTGGCATTGCCAGTGTTTGCAGGATAAACTCTGGTTTTGCAGTGCTCAGTAACTGCCCTGTGGAACTTATCTGTCAGCATTCAGCCTGATATCAAAGGTTTAAGATCTCAGACATCAGACTTGCCTTTGGGGACAGAATCAAACTTTGCATGGCCTTTTTGTCTTCTGTCAATTGGTATTTACTTTTCAAACTGGTGTTTTATAAAGTGCTAATCCAGGACGTGGAATAATTTAAATCCAGTCTAATAGAAGAGTTGTGGTAATAAAAAATTACATGTTTTGAGCTCAAAACTGACTTGATTATAAAGTGTCCTCTAAAAGCAATCTCTGCTTTTGTATTTTGAGTCTTAGTACATACCACATGCTTATGTGATGTGCACTTGCAGATGAATCAAGCTGGCACTTTGAATATTCAGCTCAGGTCTCAAGACAGGTAATAATTAGTGAATACAATTCTCCAGACCTTCAAAGTACATCTCCAATATGAATTGTTGCAGCAACGTAATAAGGGATTTTAACACCAGCCACATTATGGCAGGGGAAGTATCATCAGAAGTTATGATTTACCCAAGGCCAGTGGACTCTTGTGAGAACTGGGATTAACTTCTGGTTCCAGCTCTATTTGAAACAAGTGCTGGAAGAGCAGCAGGACCAATGGGAACTGGTTCCTGAGGATTGATGTCTTCAGGGTGATTCCTCCTGTGGGTTCTCTGACGTCAAATAGGAGTTGACCTTTGTCATTAACCTTTCTCTTCTTGTCTTTGAGAGTCTCATCTCTACCCAGCCAGTTGGTTTTTTTTTTAAATGAAAGTATTGGGAGCTTTGGGATTTGTTCCTGCTGTCAAATTTAGTCAAAAGCAGGTCAGTGGCCTCAAAAGCAATTAGTAGGCAACTGACAGACAGACATAAGCAAACAGAGAATCCACTTGTATGGGCACCAAACTACAAGTACAATTTCTGTCTTACTTGAGAGCTTGGTTGCAATCCTTTTAGAGTTCTAAAAATAAATGCAAGTATAAAGAAAAAGCAAGTATGTATTTAGTGTGTGTATATATATAACAAGTATATGCAAGTATATATTTAGTTACTAGGAAAAAAGATCATATATGGAGTTATTTTTGCAAAAGTAATTCCCTGGGTGTCTTCCACTATTTTTTAATGTATCCACACAGAAGCTGGATAATATGGAGCCAGTCAATGTAAGAACATCTTATGTAATAGAAAGAACTGACCTCTCCTATGGTCAATCTTGCTCCTGAAAGTAAAAGCTTTTACAATGATAAAAAGTAAACAGCAAATGTGGTATTTCTTGGTGTTTACACTCTGGACACAGAACATTGTGTATAACGAGTTGTTCTTGGATAATCTTTTTGCAGGTGCAACACACAAGGAAATAGCTGCCTGTTTCCCTGCTTTTGGTTTAATGATTTCCCAGTATGGACTAAATGAGTTTAGGATGGGATGTGCCTTTTGGTATCTGGGACAGAACTCAAGTGCAGTTCCCAAGATAAAGTATTTATCAGCTGCACACCTGACACTAAGTTTCAGCTTTTCTGGGAATACATGATGAAACTGGGCCTCCACTGAGGACTGGCCTGTTTCTGGTTTAAGAATAAGTTTCTTCCATTCCTTTAAAAATAAAAAGCCTGCACAGTAGTCAATTATCCACTGCTAATGTCCTTATCTTTATGCAGAGGTGGAAATCTCCACTGTGTCTGGGGTCTGTTACAATATAATATTTGGGAGAAGGTGTCCCAGACAAAAAGTGGGAGTGCCTCTGTCGTGGCTCTTGGAGAGGAAAGATTGCAAACTGTGCTGAGCATTAGCAACTTGAAGGGAAATGATCCTCTGCAATTTTCTTAATAGGTCTTTGATCATTCTGAAAACAGTTGCCTGTGGAAAAAGCATTCTTTCAAGAGCTGTGATATTTTGCTGCTATTGGGAAAGCAAAGAGTGAGAAGGGCAAACAACAACGAAACCACTGTAGGTTACCTGTGAAACTGCAGCATTTCAGCCATCAGTGATGCTGGGATGTATCTGCTTCCTTAATGAACTTTTGGGAAAAGTCATCTTTACCTTCAGAAGCTTGGAATGTGGTTTCACAATTCCACCACGGGTGACCTTTTGCTGTGCCTGCTGTTGACGATGAAAACACTGTTGCTTCATTAGGGTGTCACCTCCACCTTCTAATTCAGATGCTACTTCCTGGCATTTCTGTAGTGCCTTTAATTTAAAGGTAACGATTTAATTAAGCAGGAGAACTACCCAGCAAAGTAAATGAGTGTTACTATCCCACTACAGAAGGGGAAACCGAGTTGCAGAGTGATTTGCCTGTGGGGATGGAGTCAGTCCTGGCTCTATCAGTTCATCCCTGGGGTTCTCCATCCCTCTCACTGTGTCACAGGCTTTGGGCTGCTGGTTCTGTCCTTAGAGTGTCTGCAACTTGCTAATGACCATTTTGTGTTAATTAGCCTCTCATTACAACACACAGTTGCAAATCAAATGCCATTCTTTGAAGATACATATAATGCAAATGATCATTGAAAGTTGAAAGTCAAGTTTAAAACTGTGTAGTAGGAGCTGATGAAGGGTTAGGAAAGGTTCAGCACCAACTCTTGAGTGCAGACATTCAAGAGGTTGTGAGCAAAAACTGCTTCTTTTTAGTTGTTTGTGATAGTAAAATACTGCTGGATAGTGTGTTTCATACTGCATGGGCTTCATGCAGCCAGATCTCACCTGGAATGGGATAAAGAGAGCCCCTTCTCCCCTTGGGACAAGACTGTGCTCAGTGCTTACAGCTTCAGGGAGGAAACCATTCAGTGGCAGTGCAAGCTCTTCATTTTTTAAATTTTGTTGAGCCAATCTCAGCCCAGGACTCAGCTGTGGGAGGACTGTAATGCTGGAAAATATTAGAAAATAATATTGACAGAACAGACTTGAGCCAGCAGTGCCTCCAGCTCACACATGTGAGCTTGTGAGAGGGTGACAGGGCTTCACTTGGACAACAGGAACCTCAAAAAGTGAACTCAAAAGTGGCTCAAAAGTGAACAAGTCCTGCACTGGGAGCAGGAGTTAGGACTGAACCTTGTGCACTTCCAAAGCAGGTGACAAAAAGTCCTTGGCAGCACAAAGAAGGGACTGGACAGTAACATCTAATTCCTTGGTGCTGTTTGCCCTCAGTGATGGGTTCATTGCACACTCTGCTGCTTCTGTTTGCTGGTTCTTATGCGAGTTGGCAGCATTTGTTCCAGAGTATTTTACATTTCAAGTGAAGTCTTATTATGTTTAATCATAGTATTTTTTCCTTCCTTGTGCTGTAGGTTTGCCAGATAGTAACTATCTTTGTTATTACATGCAGATTTTCCTGTTTGACTCAGAGCCTCTTTCATGCACGTTGATTAATTTTATCCCCAAAGCACCCAAGTCACTGCAGCCAGTGAATGTGGCCCTTATTACATGGAGTTAAGATCCTCATAAATATTGAGTGTGTTCTTAAGAATAATGTGATGATCTCATTAGTCCCTTGATCTCTGGGACTGTCAATATCAGAAGCTTTGTGGAAGAGCTTCCCTGGTCACAAGTGTGGGAATTCTGTAATCATTCCTTCAGACTTTTCAAATGCCATACCAAGCTGTAATAGGGGTTAAAGTCCAACCTGTGTAATTAATAGGAACAACTGAAAACATTTAGTCTTTATTTCTTCTGGTATAGGCTGTACATCAGGAGCAAATAAGCTGCTCATTAGGGACCATGGTGGGCTATGAAGTTCAACACATGTTGGTAAAAACTGGGGACTTTCCCCCTAATATGAAGCTCCTGCTTGGGCTTTCCAAGCCTGAGGAACTTGTGATTGAAAGGTGTTATAAAGTTGTCTGAATCAAGTAAGGTTTGTAAAGGTCTTGACTGTTAATAAAAGCTTCTGGTACCTATTCAGGAGATTCAGTGGGAAACCATAACTTTATTTTACAATTAGAAAGAAGGGAATTTGGAGATCAGAACTCCTGATGAGTTTCTTGTTTGCACCATCATTGCTTGATGTGTTTTATGGACCAGGACATAGTTTTCCACCTTCTATGGAATCAGATGGTGCATCCAAGGTACTTATAATCCACATTTTCCAGAGGCACCTGAGAGCTGAGGGCTGTGCAGGGGGGAGTCTGAAGGAGGCAAGAGACAGCACTGGGGTGTGAGGGGCCCTGGGAGATGAGCAGATCTGACTTATTTTGTAGGAAGCAGAGCCAAAGGGTGAAAACAAGGGCAGTTTTCAGCAAGTGTTTACAAACAGCATGTACCAAACATGACCAGCATCACAGGAGAAAGGATGAAGATGTCTGTTGGAAATGGGTAATGGAGGATGATGCCCTTCTGGCCCAGGGAGTTTTGTGGAAGTTGGCACTATGGATGCAGAGTGATGAGTGTTCTAGAAAAAAAATAGTGTGTGCTCAAATTGAGTTGTGCAAAGGACCTGTGAGGAGCCTGAGGGGACGTGGAAGGTAATAGGAGTTGAGCAAAATGGGCTTGGGCTCAGAACCCAGGGAAGTGTGAGGTGAACAACACCTTGTGGTTTCCAGGGCATGGACCTCTCTTGAAAACTGCATTTTGTGGTGAACTGGTCTGAAATTGGTGGTGTGAAAATCTGAGATGGGTACAGACAAAATAAATGAAAAAAACCTCCAAACAACTCTAACCAAAGAACCCCCCAACCAAACCATTGCTTTGGAGTGTTTTAACTACCAGAACCTCCCTTTGAGTTTGGTGCTCTAAAACAGCTCACCCTGCCCTTCCTGGACTGGACAAATACCTTCCCTGGAACTGGAGAGCACAGCAGGCAGCTCGTGCACCTTCCTCCTGACACATCTGTTTTCCTGGGTATTTTGTGGTGTTTCTGTCTGATGTAACCCAGCTAATTTCTGTAGGGTTGCAGGGGAAGGAAATGAAAGGGAGGGAGCACTAATTTCAGTGCTCCTGGTTTTACAACAGTGTATAAATAATCAGGAAAGTGAGAATGTGAGGGATCCTGGATGACTGAAGGGATGTAGAATCCTGCTCTTTTGTGGCCACTCCTTTGGACTTGTGGCCACTCAGGAGTAGCTGAAGGTTTCTTTGGGAAGGTTTCTCTTGGATGAGCTGTTGAGGATGCTCTGCTGGGCTCTTCCCGCTCCTCCTGGTGCTGTGTTTCATGGAAGGTTCCACACAAGGTACAGCTGGGAATCACCATGTTCTCTCTCACTGTGTAAAATGACAGAGTAAGGAGTTGAGTCCTGTCAGGCTGATCCTTCTAGACAGCACTGGAGCACAGTCTTGGGAGAATGTAGCTGTTCCCACCTATCCTGGACTTCTGCTTTTGAGAGAATAAGTGTCAATCAACCTTCTCCAGAACTGTTAATTTCCTACCACATCTGAAATCATAAGAACAAATTTAGCTGAAGAGAAGGGAGAGAAATACAGAAGAAAAACTTAGCTTTATATCTTGCCAGACCCAAATTCAAACTTCATCAATATGAACATACCAGGGTTATGTTGTTGGTGAACAATATTATCTCTTATAGAGTTTTTCTGTTTATTTCTTTGATTTTTGGGTTTGGGTTTTTTTTTAAATACCTTTCTTATGCTTTTGCTGGTGGCCAACAACTGCAGTGGCTGAACAGAAGAGCAGAGGGAAAGCTCAGGGTTTATCCAGAGAATAACTGCAGTAGCAGGTTGGAGCTTGGCTGGCAGAGGGAGAGAACTCCATGCTGGAATGAAAATCCTCTCAACCTTGGCATGCAATTTTTTTTTTTTTTTTAAATTAAGGCTGCATTGAACCAAAACTGCAGTAATCCATCTTACTCCTTGGTCAGGCTTCTGCCAATAATTACATGAATAACTGATCACAGTTAATTATTTGTTTCATAGCTCCCCAGTTTCCTTATTTGTTTTAGAAACGTGATTATTGTGTTGGGAGGTGAGGCCTGGGTTCTTGGCAACATGGAAAACAACCAGAGTGGGTGCAGTGACAGTGGCAGAGGGTCCTGTGTGTGGGGACCCTGCAGGGGCTGAACCAGAGGTGCCCCAAGGTTGGCTCTGACTGCCAGGGCTGTGCTGGGCTCTCTGCATGTTCCCATCTCAGAGAAGGGATCCTTTGGGAGGGTTTCCAACAGAGCAGTACAGAGCTGAAAGGGGGGTCTTGCCCTCTTGTTGATTTGCAATTTTCCCTTGTTGCTTTTGGTCACCTTTGCATTCCCTGAGTGGTGCCTGGGTGGTGCTGCTGACCTTGGGTGGTTTGTGTTTGTCCTGGAGTTGCTTTAGTACAGCTTTGCTACAGGAGGTGTTTTGGGAAGTCCCCAAACCTCTGAGTGCTCTTGCTGTGCCACTCTGCAGTGACACCTTCCATTTGAAACCGGGACACCATAACAAGATTATTTGATTTATTGTTTTTTACATTTTGCATAAGATACTGGTTTCTCATTTTCACACTGCCTTTAGTGCTGGGTGGTTTTCCCCAACAGACTGGGGTTTATAAACTGTGCTCCAGCCAGACCCACTGAGCTGGGCTGTCCCAGGGTAAAGAATTCAATGTGACATCAGGTGCCCAAGTGCCACTGCTATCCAGGCCTCAGTCCCCGAGCAGGTTGGTATGAAATGTTGCTTCTGGGACACTGAGTCAGGGCTGCTTCAGCACTTTAGGACAGGCACTAATTTTGTGCAGTTTCTGGCGTGCTGTCAGTGCTAAATAATAATTAATATAGAATTGCAACACTATTAATAATTCCGACTGTGCAAACTGTGCAATAAGGAGGAATTATTTCTATTGCACCAGTGTGGCTCATAAAGAGGGGTCACTGCCTGTGCTGCTGTGCTGAGCTATTGGAACCCAATCCTGCTGCAGTCAGAGCCATGGGAAGGCATTTCTAATAGTCTTGTTATTTCCGTCTGGCAGCCAGAAATGCTGAGTAACTTTCAGGATAACAATCTTTTATATATTCAGGAAACAAAATACCCAAGGGCCACTGGTGACTGACAGCTCCAGTGCTCTGATGAAAACTGACAGTTCCTGATCAGCTCTGTCTTGGATGTGTTGGTTCCTTCTCTCACTAGGAAGGGAAAAGGGAGGGCAAAAAGTGATTTAATGTGATACTATTGGGATAGGAGATTTTTTTTTCTTCTCCCTTTGTACTTTTCCAGGAATTTGTAACTCAGAAGTACCTAAATAAGGCACCTGAGTAATAGTGCTTGGAAAGGCAAACATTGATCTCTTCATGATGACTTTCCTATAACAAGATACAGAAAACACCAAGGTGTGGTGGCTTCTACTCATTGATTTTTGACTGTAACAACAATGTGCTGAGGGTCCTGAGCTTCTGATGATCAATTAACCTGGGGTGTGTGTGTTTTAGTCCCAACTGGTATTAAGAAAAGGAAGATAATTTTTTTTTCCTCTAAATGGGAGGAATCCTGGTGGTTTTGTTCATCTGGGCTTGCCCACAGACTTCAATCCCTACTGAAAAACCTTGAGTTAGGTCAGAACTGAGGTGGGTGGATGCTAATTGTGACCATTGGGCACTCACCCACTGCTGCTCCTGCCCTCTCCTCCCTGCCTTTCTCCCCAGCAACATTTCTTAGCTCTTGAGGGAATAACCAACTTTATTTCCTGTACCTCTGTGTTTATTTAATCTACTTTTTCTACATATGCAGGTGCTGGGTGCTCATGAGCAGTGACCAGCACTTCCCAGCACTGCTGTGCTTTGAGCTGTGCACAAGTGCTGCAAGAGCAATCAAATTAATGAGTTTCCTTCTCTTTCCTATTTCATCATAGCAGGGTCTTGGTAGAAATGCTAAAGCTCAGTGTCACTTGCTATTTCCTTCACAAAACACGTGTTTTCAGGCAGTTGAAATTTGCACCTCTTACGTGTTGGCAGTTCCAGCTTGGGATAAATGGCTGTTGCTCACAGTTCTTTTGGAAGGGGAGGTGTGTGACCAGGTCTGGAGTGCACTGCTCTATATGTGCTTTAACACCCAGGAAATTGGGTAGACCTTTCACAACTCTCCATTTTAGGTCATAATCTCAAGCTGCTGGGACTGGGGGCACTGGAGAAGGTGGGGGGGGGTCTTAGGAGCCAAAACACCTTTGCAAGTAGAGTTAAAATTACCTTTGTTCTTAAAGGTGTGCTGAGATGCACGTGGTGTTTGGGCACATTTTTTGACAAAATGACTTGAAGTAGAAGTACTTTAAGTTATTACAAAGCTACCAAAATTTTCAAGCTTTTGGGCTGTGAATCAAGAGAGTTGCAACAGTAGCTGAAGAAGAGAAACATAAATCACTTTTGCTCTGCATTTCATTGTGCTTAGTTAAACTTCTGTTTGGAAGTGGCTCAAAATTAGTAATGCTTCTGTAGTCCTATTATGTTCAAAAATATGTAGTGGTTTAAATGTCAAACTGCACCTCACTGCAAGCTTACATTTGCCTCAAGTGTGCATTTAAATCACTTGCATTGCTGAAAGCCACTTAACAGGAATAAATTAGCAGTGGAGCTGATGTTTGAATAAAACCAGAAGTTATGTGAGGGGCTGGAGAGAGGTCTGTGTCTGTAAGCACATCAGTACAACCTGAATCAGGATTTAACATTCTTGATTTCAATATTTAGTCAAGCTCTATTATACCAGCCCTTCTCATTTTCTGTGTGAACAGGAAATATGTTCATCACCATTTAGGAATTACTGGGCTTTGTGACCTGATGTTTGGTTTTATTCACTCAGATTTCTGCAAATGAAGCACAAAGAGCTTCAATCCTGAGTGGGAGACTTTTCCTGGGCCTTTCCCACCTGCAGCAGGAGGTTTGTGTGAGCAGAACAAGCCCAGCAGTGGGAGAGCTCAGGTTGTTGTAGGTGTTCAGCCCCTGCTCTCTGTACAGTGACTGCCACAAAACCCCAGTTAGATTTAAATCGCTGATCTGATAATTAAGCTGTTTGTAAATTCAATTAATCACACTTTCAGTTGGCAAAACCACTGTTTTTCCAGTGTTTTCTTGGTAGATTAAAACAAATACATAGAACTTGTTTGCTTTACTGAAGGAAGCTGGTAAGAAAATTTATTAACAGCACAGTTTTCCCCGTTTTCAGGGGTTTCTTTTATTCTGCAGGAGCAAGGTTTTTATTTTTTTTAATCAATGCCTTTGACATAATATAGAAGATCCCTGTTTGCAGCTTCCATTCAGACATGTGGACTCCAGTTGCCTCTGCTACTTTTGAGTCATAAAGGCAGGAGACCTAAAATACAGATCTTAGAGTCATGCAGGAAGTTTCTAGTTTAAAAAATAGGTTTATAAGTATGGTGTTTCTAAAATATATCGGCTCCTTTGTAATTATACACTTTAGATATTAATACATATAATTTTGAAAGTATAATTTAGGATCCTGTAGGTAATGTCATGACAATTTTAAGGTAGATTTAAAAATATATTGTATTTAAATATCTCAACAAGAGCAGTTTTTCTTCTTTAGTGATATTCTTGGGCTTAGTCTGGAGGACTGATCCTGGACTCTGTTAGTTTTCTTTTGGTTTGAGTTCTTTTTTTGCCTTTTAACCCAGAATGCAATAGAGACCGAATTGTTCTGTCTTTTAAAGAAACAGTCCCTGGGTGCTTCTATAAGATGTCAGGGCTAGAGGGAGGCAAGAGCACACTGTGGATAATTTTAGGTTATAAGTTATGGTTAGAAAAGAGTCTCTTGGCAGCTCTGAAAGAGCCAGATAGTGAAAGACTTGCTTGGTGCAAAGCTGAGAGTGCAGCACCTACACGTGTTGTGGTGGTGTCAGTGTGGGGGTGTTCACACAGCAATTCCAGACCCTCCTGCGCCAGGATCTCTCTTTTTTAACAGCTTTGTTTCCCTTTAAATCCATAGCAGCGTTTTCCCAGTCACAATTGCTGTGTGGCCTGTGGTTTGCTGAGGGGAAAGCAAGGCATTTGTGTCTCCCCGAGGCTCCTGCCGGGTCACGGCCCTGGGCACCCTGTCACGGCCCTGGGCACCCTGTCACGGCCCTGGGCACCCTGTCACAGCCTTGGGCACCCTGTCACAGCCTTGGGCACCCTGTCACAGCCCTGGGCACCCTGCTCAGGCCCTGGGCACCCTGCTCACGGCCCTGGGCACCCTGCTCACGGCCCTGGGCACCCTGCTCACTGCCCTGGGGACCCTGCTTAGGGCCCTGGGGACCCTGTCACAGCCCTGGACACCTTGCTCAGGGCCCTGGACACCCTGCTCAGGGCCCTGGACACCCTGCTCAGGGCCCTGGGCACCCTGCTCACGGCCCTGGGCACCCTGTCACTGCCCTGGGGACCCTGCTCAGGGCCCTGGGGACCCTGTCACGGCCCTGGGGACCCTGCTCAGTGCCCTGGACACCCTATCACTGCCCTGGACACCCTGCTCAGGGCCCTGCCGAGGCCACAGCTGCAGGGACTCTGTGTGTTCCACAGGGGGGCTGGAGGCTCCTCACTCCTTCTTTTCCCTCCTTCCCTCCCCTGCCCGTGGGGGATCAGACGAGGGAGCAGCAGCCCCAGTGAAGAGCTGCTCTGTTCGCACAGATCTCGGCGTGTGCACCTGCCTTTGCTGGCTGCTGCTGGGACCTTGGGTGCCAGCAGCCTGTGCTCAGAAGCCTTCCCTGTTCCTTCTATCCCGTTTAATACTTTTAAGGACACTTAATTCCTTGCCAGTCTTCTAAAGCTTGTCTTTGTGCACAGCCGCTCCGCGTTGTGTTTGTACAGGGTGCAGTGGAAGGAGTGCCTTCAGAGCTCGTGGTGAAAGCTGGAGCAGGCAGTGTGAGGAGGTTTCTGGTCAATACATAAGGGCAGCAACCCAAATCAGCAGCACTTGGTGGGCAGTGATAGCTGTGTGAGGATGCTGTGTCATTGGAGCTGTAGCAGCCACTGCTGCAACCACTGCAGGCTTCTCTTGGAAAGCTCTTGTAGGCTGGTAAAGCCTTTCTTGCTGTTTCTATTCAGGTCCTTGGGCATCGTGCCTTCTCTGGGCTGCAGGACCCTCTGTGCCAGCTGCACTCTGGGCAGGGTGGAGGTGTGAGTGTGACATTTGCCAGGGCTGCCTGAGCCCTTCCTCCCTGCTCCTCACTGCCTGATGAACCCCTTGGAGTCAAACCAGCTCTGGAAGCACTGCCTCCATCACTGCCTGCAGGGTGTTTCCTTATCTCATGAAGCCATCTCATTTAAATATTTCATACTTCAAAGCATTGACTTGCTTCAGTTCAGGATCTTGGGCTCCACACACACTTGCATCCACTCTCTACTGTTGGAGATCACTATGCAGAGGAGCTTTGTAAGAGCCCTGCTTAGACTGAGCAGCAAACTGGTGTTTGCTTTTCTTTGGGGTTCATTGCTGCAGCCCCTCACTGTGGGTGGCTTTTCATATAATGGATAATTTCACGGAATGGATCATTTCCATTTGGGCAATGGATGATGCAGGTCTTGCTGGTGGGTCTGAGAGGTAACAGCTCCCATGGAAGGGTGGATCTCTGCTGGAATCACCTGAACAGGGTGCAGCCTCCCTCGTGGCTTCTGCTGTTGCATTGTTAAAAACACGATAATCTTCTTAGCTGCTCAATCTCTCCCATTGGTGATTGCTAAATGTAGTTACTTAAGCACAAGCAAGCTCAAACAATGGAAAAAATATGAAATATGAGGCCTTTTTTCATGCTGGGGTGGGAACATCGATGTTGCTGTGGTGAGGAATGTTCACCTCACATTTCCGAACATTGTGTTCAGCAGATGAGCTGTTTCCTCCTTCTCCTTCAGGTTTGGGTCTCCCCATTGCAGACAGGGGCTGAGGCCATGCCTAGATGGGCTGTTAGAGTCATTATCCAAATGAACAGGCATGACTTTAAAGATGCTGTTGTGTGATTTTATTGTTATTGAGTGGAGCAGGGGTGGAAATTGGCTCGGTTCTTGTTTTGTTTTTCCATAGTTCAGTCTATTGACAAGTAGATGAGGGAGAGTCACATTGAGCAAGAGCTGCCTTTTGACTCCAGCAGTGTCCCCAACTGGGGACAAGACTGAAGAATGCAAGGGAGCCTAAAAAAAATAAGCCCACAGCTGACAGCCTCCTGTCAAGCAGCACGTTTGTGAAGATTATGGAAGTTTTCCTGTGGCTACTGAGTTTTATCTCTGCTAGGTGACTCTGCCACTCTGCTGAATGCTGAGGGAAACCTCCTTGCACAGGCCTAATTTTACATATACTAAGGTAATGAGAGTAAATTATGGGGAAACATGGTTCTTAAACAGTTCTCTCAGCCCAATTTCATGGAAACTTTAACAACAAAACAAATACAAACTCTTTTTTTTAAAAAAAAGCCCTTAAAATAGAGATGAGGTTAAAAGGAGGCTGTGTCTAATTTTGTTAGCATTGTGGCCCTAATTTGTCGCTTCTGGTGACTTGAATTCCTCACAAATTGCTGGTTTGTCTGCAGCTCTGTAATTCCCACATGCTGTAATTTTGCCCTTAGAAATGTTGGCCACGGGCAGCTCTCTCTTTCTGAGCTGGAATTTTGAATTCTTTAGACTCCTCAGCATGTCTTTGTGTGTTCAGTGTAGGTGGAGGCAGTTATCTCTCAGGGAGGACTGAGCAGCTCTGGGCTGTGCTGGGACAGAAATGTGAGATAGGAGTTACTGCAGGAACACTTCTGAGGTGTTTGCTGTGCTAAATCCAAGAATCTTCCCAATAGTGTTCTCTGCTCTTCAATTCCCATCAGATTCACTGTCATGACCAGTGACAGGACTCGAGGAGATGGCATGGAACTGAGTCAGGGCAGGGGGAGGTTGGATCTCAGGAAAAGGTTCTTCTTTCCCCACAGGGTGGTTGGGCACTGCCCAGGCTCTCCAGGGACTGGTCACATTCCCAAGGCTGCCAGAGCTCCAGGAGTGTTTGGACAATGCTCTCAAGGACCTGGGGGGATTGTAGGGGTGTCCTGTGCAGGACTGGGAGTTGGACTCAATGATCCTGCTGGGTCCCTTCCAACTCAGCATATCCTGATCCTATCAGCTACTGGAAGGGTCAGATCCTGGCATGAGCCTTTGGCTGGTTTGAAATCACTAACTGTGTGCTCAGAGGTTCAGCTTGCACCCAGTCTCTTCATTTTTGGCCAGATGTTTGACTGTTATGTCATAAACTGAAAGATTAGATCACTTATTACCTTATTATCTGAGAACTTGAAATGCTGAAATGAAAGGAGAGATGGATCCGAGTTGCACTTTCATCTGGTTTTTACCATTTCAGTTGGGTTTCATCTTGGCTTGGTTTTTTTGTTGTTGTTGGGTTGGCATGTTTTAGGACTCCTGAGAAATTAAACCTTACTCTGTGTTGTTTGCTTTTTACATCAGTTTTATCCTCTTGGCATATGTTGTAATGATCCTTACTACACTCACAGCCTTAGAATGGATCTCTCAGGTCAGAGAACATGACAAGTAACTGCAGTTAACCAGCTATTCAGACCTTCAAGGGCTTTTGAGGAACTGAACCTGTGGATGGAGCTCAGTCTTGAGTTACAGAGGTGTTTTTACTTTTCTGCTCAGCTCTAAAATTTAGCCTCGTTTAGTCCTGGATGCTCCTTACACAAATCTGAAAAGCCTGGGGAAGGCTTTTTGGATATACAGTAATTATGTATTATTTCAATTCACAGTTAGGAATTGCAATTAAGGACACAGTGATGACTGTCGGGAGACTGGAGCTCTGCTCAGCACATGGATCACCTGTTCCATCCCTACAGGCACAGATTCCTTCCCTGGCCTTCCCTTCCCTGGAATCTCTGCTGTTGGCAGCCCTTGGCTGATAAGGCTGACCATCATTATCTGCTTCTCAACAAACTAATGAGGTTCATTTATACAGAATATTGTTTAATATGAAGCAGAATATGGACCTGCAGCACGTTCCTGGGCAGGCCCAGGGATGGTGAAAAGGCAAAGCCACAGGCTGGAATTTTATGAAGGAAGAGTGTGTAATTTCAGTAGAATGCTCCACTTGATAGGCTGCAACCATTTATTTTCCAAACGTGCTGTGAAATGTTAGTAGTGGGTTTGTATAAAGACATTTGATTGTGAAGGAGGAATGTTTATTTTGGGCTGAAAAGTTTCAGGAAGGAAAGGATATGTATATCTTGATCAAAGCTGAAGTTTGGAAGGAAAATAGCTGGGCTCAGGTCTCTTCATGTTAGTGTGAACACAGGGCAGTTGCAGAGTGTTTTTACTGCACAGCTGAGATCCAGATTTTACTCCTTTATTTTCCTGTGTTAGGAAGGACAGCTGGAAGAAGGGGCAGAGAGCCCAGGCTTGGTTTTGGGCACTGCTGGGAAGTGTTGCTGTTGTATTATCCTGTTGCACAAGTCCCTGTGCTCTTTATCTGCTCCATCCCTGTCAGTGGTGCTGAGAGCAGGAGAGCAAAGAAACGGGATTGGGAAGAGGCTCAGTCATGTCAGGGACACGTGGGAACCACAGATGCCCTTCTTCAGGAACACCATCCTGCAGCCCTGGCCTGTGCCCTGGGATAACTGGGCATGTCCTCCCTGCCTCTGAGCAAGGCTCTCTGGCACTTAAAAACTCACAAATAATCAGTTTTCACAGTGGACTTGTTTATTATTAATATCAGAGTGTTGGTGAGGTTGCTGGTGTCTGCCCTGTGCTTGGAAACTGGGAGCAGCAATGGGGAAGGGTTGATCCTGAAATGGTTTCTCAGAGAAACAAAGGTGTCTTTCCTCTACCTGCTCCAGTGGTTCCCAGGCTGCTGGAAAAGCACTGATGCCCCCCTGGCTGCCTGTTGTTTGGCAAGGTCTTGCAGTGAGTGCTCCTGCAAAGGAATTGGCAGTTAATTTGTGAATGAGTTGACCTGCATGCCTAATTTCCTCTCACACCTCTTGTGTGCAGCTGGTGTTAGTGTGTATTAAAACATGGAGTTTTCCCTGCATTATTCTGAGAGTGTGTGTGTGTGTGTGTGGAAGGGAGAAAGAGGATAAAGGCTTGAAGTAACTGTACGAGGATGGAGGGCTTTTAAATACCTGTACAGGGACAGAAATTGAGGGTGTGATTCCCAACATATCAGTTGGTCTGAAGGACTTGAGGAAATGGGTGCAACACAAAGAGCTTCAGGAGACTCTGGAACCAGTCTGTATCTGGAGCAGTGGAGGTGAGGATTAGGACATGATTCAGCTGGAGTAACGTGTTTGGTGATTTCTAAAGGCTTGCTTGGATATTTGTAGGCAATAGCATTGTTAATTTTGTCTTCTCAGGCAAATAAGTCATTGTTTTCTTCAGGGAGGAGAAAGTAAAGCAGAAACACATTTCCCTTTCCCTTCCCTTTCTCTTCCAGGTGGTTCTGCTCCCTCTCTACTGTGGGCCTGGCCACACAAGTAGCTGCTTTGGCAGGTGACTTGGGGAGCAGCATTAAGTGGATCAGGGCAGGGCAGGTTTCTGGGAATAAGCAGCTGATAAGAGAGGTGCTGGGACACTGTGCTGATGGGATAGGGAAGATTAGGCAATTAAATTTTCATGGAGGTATAAAATGCCAGACAATGTCCTTAAGCCATAGGTAGTATTTTGGTAGCAAAGCAAAAGGCAGAGGAATGAATTCACTTCAAGCTTTGCACATGGCTTGTTTTGCAGCAGTTACATCATAAAGAAGGGCATTGAGATGGTCAGGATGGAATCATAGACTCGTTTAGGTTGGAAAAGACCTCTAACATTGAATCCAAGTGCCAAGGCCACCACTAACCGTGTCCCCAAGTGTCACATCCACAAGTCTTTGGAACCCCTCCAGGGCTGTGACTCCCCCACTGCCCTGGACACCTATTGCAACTCTGACAACCCTTTCAGTGAGGACATTTTTCCTGATATCCATCTAAACCTCCAGACACCTGTCAGAGGAACAGAACTGATGCATTGTTTTCTCCTTTCATTTGTGTCTCTATTAACCTGTGGCCTTGTTGTCTTATGACTGAGCAAGGTTTTTGTCTCTGGAATTATCATAGTTGTGTTTGAAAAAATATAAATAATAGTGTGGTGCCAATGTCTGATGGAAACTTAGACCCTACAGATAATAATGGCCACAAGTGTGGCCACAATAATTAGTAGGTCTTTCAAGTTTGCCTTGGACTTAGAGACAAGTAGCTTTTGGATGTGATTGAGTTGTGTTCTGGATTTGGAGCCTGTTTTTTTTTTCTGTTTTAGGGATTTTCTACACAACCATGTGGATTTGTAGAGTTTAGTCTTAAGGCATTCAATAGCAGCTGTTTTAAGGAGAAAGCCAGATCCCACATGGGCAAACAACCTCACAGGAGATGGCAGTTCTTAAATCTGACTTCTTCAAAAGTTGGGACTGATTCTGTGTTTCCCTGGAAAGCTGTGGAATGAGGCAGAGCTTGTGCTGCTGTCAGATGGAAACTAAAACACAACAAATGTCTGCTCAGGACTCCAAAAAGATTTGCCTTCTGTGGAGCTTCTGCTTTCCTTGTTGGAGTGGGGGGGTTTCTCAGAGAATCTTAGAATTGCTTAGATTGGCAAAGACCTTTAAGATGAACAATTCCAGCCCTTCACCCAGCACTGCCAAGGCCACCATGTCCCTCAGTGCCACCTCTGTGTTCACTCCCTCCACCTTCATTCACCTCCTTCCCTCAGTCCTTCTGTGAAGCTCCCACTCCTTACCCTGAGAAGGCCCATTATCCTAAAGCTTGCTGTAAAAATGAGTACTTAAAAATTATATAGGCATAAAGATGATTAGAAAGCACATAGCAGGGAGTCAGGAACCCTTTGCCTGTGTTTCAGTGGTGCTTGCAGTGTGGGTGCCATCAGGCTCAGGCTGTTCTGTCCGTGCTGCTGCTCCACCACAGCACAAATCTCATTCCAGCTGTGACTGGGAGGGGTGCAAAGATCAGAACTAGCAATTTTCCTCAAGCATTTTCTTTGCATTTGAATGGAGCAAAGGAAAAAAAGCATCTGATGTGACAAGCAAACCTGATGATAGCTCCAGGAAAACAGTTTTTTGTTTCTGTTTTCCAAGCAATTTCTGCAGTTTTTCTCTACTTCTTTATTGCACCATTTGGCTGAATGGAGATGTGTTCTGCCTCTAGCACAGCAGGAGCCTTATGTCTATAGATGTTTTATGCACTCTTTTCTTTTTGCAGTATCCTAGGGTGCTGTGCCTGAGGGGAATATTTTTCCCTCCTCTATCCCCCAAAAGTGGCATTAATAACAATATAAAAAGGAGGAAATTATACACAAAAGAAGGTAGGAGTAGGATGGAGTGTGTCTGCATTTGACAAATGTCTTTGTCATTTCTAACACCTGCATCTTTTAACATCTGACATCTTTTGTTGTCCCCAAATACCTGCAGTCCTCCTGTGGGCTCTTAAAGAAAACAGAGAACAGCAGTTTGTGACCCCATGTATGAGGAGATTAATGGTGTTCTCTGAAATTACAGGCCATTTAAAATGCACTAATTGCAAGAGATTTCTCAGTCTCTGCCAGTGCAGAAAATACCAAGCTGTATTTTCTTACCTGCAGCAGACACTGATATGGACACAGCCAAGTAGAAAAAGGAATTTAAAGTCAGTTCCAGGCTGGATAAGGTTGTGTATGTTGTTAAACAATGGCCATATAAAAGTCAAGCTGCTGATGCTGTCTCTGAACACAGAAGGAAAATCTGCTCTATTTGTTTTCAGTTTCAGTGTACAAGGAGCAGTTCTGATTCCTCAGTGTCAGTTCCATCACAAAGTAGGAGTAAAAATGAGCAGGAGGCAAAGCAAAAATGAAATCCATTGCGTGGGAATTTGAGTTGACAGGGAAGGCAAATTTGGGAGGAGCAGGCCAGCTTTCTAGCAGCAAGAAAAAAAAGTTAAACTGATTTAGAGAACAATTTTTCTGAATATATATGTCTCCTGCAGTCCTAGTACATAAAGGATTTTAGGATTTGATTATACTTTAGATGTAGAAATCTCTCCTGGTTAAAACAGTGCCTCAAGGAAAGGATGGATGGCAACTTTTCCAGCTTAACTTCTGTGCTGAATAAATGGGTGACTGTGACCCTTCTGGCTCCCAGCAGTGATACATATGAAGAGGCCAATATTTTCCATGTGTTTGCTGCATGTCCTGGATTTCCTGCTACAAGTGCATCCTTGTAGGTATCCAAAAGCAGTGGATACATGACAGGCACTTCTCCAACTATTTGTGTTCTCTCTCCAACTTTCCAAGAACAACCAACTGTGTGACAGCTCCTCAAAATTGCCTCAATTTCCATGGGGATCACCAGGTGTCCTCCCAGCTTGGCTGGGGTATTTCAAGGGAGATATTCTTCATTTCCCAGGCAGGTTGGTGTTCCAGGGTTAGATGTGCTTTAGCACAAATTATTTTCCCCTCAGTAAATTCCAGTTTTCTACACTTTTTTTTTTGATGCTTATGAAATTTAAGCCTGTGGTTGGGGATTGCAGGAGTCTGAAGTCTGAACAAGACTTGCAAGGTGATCTGCTTGTGAGTTTGTGTTCCTTATTCCCATTGCTGTCACAGAGTGAGCAGAAGTAGCACAAAGAGCAGTTTTTCATTTTTGTAAGACTTCATGGCAGGTAAAGAAAGTCTCCTGGCTTGTTTCCTTCCCAAAACCCCTTGCATTTGGTCCTTCCTCACTTGCACTTTCTCTTCCCTGCCAGTCCAGGCAGAGCAGTGAGTGTGCAGCTTTGCAGTCGTGCACAAAGCACTTCCAGCTTGCCAGAGAGAGGAAGAAATTGGACAACATAGATGGAATTCTCTTTTGTTTGATTTCCTTCCTCATTGTTGCTGTCGTGAACATGTGAAAATTACCTCTAGCAAAACACTTAAGCTGAGATATAATCTGCCAAGGGAATTTGGGCATACAGTACCTGCTTAAAATAACAATAAATTAGACAGCTGGATGCTTTGAAAGTCTCTGGCTTCAAGTATAATTACAAATAAGATTTAAACAATGTCATTTATTTATACAAGCTCGTTGTGAGTCATGAATCGTGTCTTTTCTAAATTAATGAAAAGATTAATTTTCTCTTGTTTTCATGTCCACCATCCCAATAAATAGCTTGTGGGCAGAGCTGAGGGAGTGCAGTGCTGCTGGGACCCCGGGTGGAGCCCATTCCATGCGGAGGTTGCTGAGGAATGCTGCAGCTCCCTCGTGGAGTGTGTTCCTCCTGGGAACACCTGGCTGCCTGTTCAGGCCTGCTCCCACCTATCTCCTGGCCTTTGGGTGCCATTCCCAGGGCATGTTGGATTCACTTGAAAGCACCCTGGCTGGCTTGGCTTTGGCCTCCCTGAAAACAAAGTGTGTGCAGGGGCAGCTCTGCTGTGTTGTCAGGTCCCTGTGGGTTTCCCTGCCATCCCTACGTGCTCCAACATGTTCAGCAGGGAGCTGGATCTGTGCCATGGTGTGTTCTGCACTGGTATCCAGGGTGGGTCAGCAGTGGGGACTGACCTGAGCAGTGGTCAGCAGTGCTCTACAGCCCAGCTGCCAACCCCACACACCTCCCACACCCTGAGGGCACTGGGAGCCAACGTGATTCCAGCCAGTGCCATGGGCAGGATAAAGTGTTTGGGGCATGGCACACTTGGGCAATATCTCCTTCCAGAGTGGAATGCTTGACATGTTTCTTTCATCTGGGAATCACTTCATGTGACAGCACCGATTTTGGTGCTCAGAGTTTGCTGTACTTCCTGAATTTTCTGTAAATCAGTATCAGAACCATTTACTGTAAATTCACTGACTGTGCTGGCGTTTTGCAATACTTCTGTGCACTGCTCTCAATACCCTGACAGCACTGAAAGGTTGCTTTTCCCTTTTGCCTCAGACTGGCACTGCTTTTTTATGTCATCCCCTCTATATTACACAGCATTGTAGTGGCTGTACAACTCAGGTGCTTTGTTTGCTGCTCAACATCTTCATCAAGAATAAATGATCAAAAGGATTGACTTGTGTCCTGCAAGAAGTACCATCAATACCAGTGACTCAAGTGCAGGACCCAAGAGTGTGGATCACTGACTGACCAGATTTAGGGCTGAGTTTTTCATTTTGATTTTGAAATGGATCTTTTCTTTTTCTTCTCTGTATAGTGAGAGAGGATGTTCACAGGACCCCAGCAGTTTCTACCTTTTGTGTTCCATAGTGGTGGCTAAGCATGTTCTTCCTGACCCCATCTTTCAGCTGTTTAGGTATTTCTATGCAAAAGTAGAGTGTGGGTAGGGAGGGAAAGATAAATTCTGTTTGCTCTAGTTCAGTGATAGTCCCTTATGTGCAACACCTGTGAGTGATCTTGATTATCTCTGAAGATTTAACAGCTTTCCACTTCACACATAACATCCTGAGATAAGAAATGGGAATTGGGGACTATCTCAAAAGCCATGTTTTTTTGGCCAGCTATGCAAACAAATTCTGTTAGGTCTGTTTGTCACCAAAGTTGTGTGGTGCTTTATTTTCCTAACAGACTGGCAATGTTGATTAGTAGAAGAGAGGGCTGTAAGAGACACAGGGTAATGCACACATTCCTGGTTATGGAATAATACTGCTGGATGGCTTCTGCCTGGAGAGGAGGAGCTGCTCTGGCTGCCTGTGGGTCTGTAATGCACGTGGCTGTTCTGAAACACAGAGTCACTATGGAATGGAATAGAATGTGGCCACTATGACCAAAATACAGAAACTGCAGCAATTCCAGTAAATGGAGACAAGAATTGCAATGGAAGCAGTTTCTTTTAAACAGAGGGTATTTTGTAAGTCGGTCTCTCTCTTGGTTATTCATTATTCCCCTCCCCTCTGTTTTAATCCATTGGCAATTTTGGCCACACTTGAAGAAGGAAGACTTCCCAAAGATACAAACTGGAGGTTTCATAGACATTTGGAGCCAGGGAAATGAGGGAGTCCCTGTAACATGAGATTAAAGTTTGAGATGTGAAACAAACCACAAAGGCAAAAGATTCTGAACATCCACCACCTCTGAAAAAGTTTGGGGAATGCTGTGTCCAGACATGAAGCCAGAGGAGAACAGGGCTCATTAGTTCTACTTTTAGGAACTAATTTTTTGCTGTAAACTTGCTGTGAACTGGCTTGTGGGACCTTGCCAAGGCTTACTTTGACAAAGATGTGGTTTCTCTGTGGTTAACTCCTGATCTGGTGATTGCTGTCCTGACTCTGAGGTGCACCTGTCATTAAGGAATTAATGCACATTTAACAAGCAGAAGCTGAACAAATTAGAGCCTTTTGCTGTTTATAGTTGAGGGGTGAAACTCCTCCTTTAGCTGTATTGTAGTGTCTCCTGAAACAAGTTGAATCTGTGTCCTTTATTTCTTCTACTGCGTTGTTAATTATCACAAATTAAGGTGTAGGTGACTTGCTGACAGCAATTTTTAAAGATCTGACTCTTGAGAAATGAAGGGTTCAATACCATCCTACTTTTTTAAAACCTGAAAACTTCCTGTGCAAGGTGGAAGCAAAGGGTTTGTGTATCCTGGAAAGAATGTGCAGTTACTAATTTTTTTCCCAGGTTCCTGTATTCATCTGTTTTTTAAGAAAATAATTACTGAAAGCCCTGGGGGAAATCTCATGGAATTTGGTATCACTTTGAAATTCACACAGTGAAGTTGGAGTTAGAACTGTAGTGCTGTATAGTTAGAACTGGGTGATGCTGAATTTGACTTTCATTGAGGAGCTGGAGTGTGTCAGAGGAAGGGAATGGAGCTGGGGAAGGGTCTGGGGCACAAGTCTGGTGAGGAGCAGCTGAGGGGGCTCAGCCTGGAGAAAAGGAGGCTCAGGGGGGACATTCTGGCTCTTCCCAACTCCCTGACAGGAGGGGGGAGCTGGGGGAGGTCGGGCTCTGCTCCCAGGGGACAAGGGACAGATGAGTGGACACAGCCTCAAAGTGCCCCGGGGAGGCTCAGGTTGGATACTGGGGACAATTTCCTCACAGAAAGGGTTGTTAAACATTGGAAGGGGCTGCCCAGGGAGTCCCCATCCCTGGAGGTGTCCAAGGAACCACTGGATGTGGCACTCAGTGCTCTGGACTGGGGGACAAGGTGGGGATGGGGCACAGCTTGGACTCCATGATCTTGGAGGTCTTTCCCAGCCTAAATAACTCTGGGATCTGATACCCTACAGGAAGAACAAGAGTTGGTCTTTGGTAGAGGAGGAAGCTGCTCCAGGGGAGAGCAGCCCAGGCTGGGGCTTGGGAAGGAGGGAGAGCTCTGCTGTCTGTGAGCTGTGCTGCTCAGTTATGTGTGAGCTCAGAGGTGTCACCTGGGCCTTCCCTGTGTCCCTTTCCCCAGGTTTAAACAGAAGAAGGTACTGACCTACATGAGTGATGTTGGGTACTTCCTACGGTAAAAGGATGTTTCCATTTGCCCAAATTTTTGTTAAATAGCCAAATGTCAATGTAACTTCACTGCAGTGTTTCTCACTAGTGACTGTGCTCTCTGTGGTGTGCTTAGCCACAGAAAGTGGTTCCTTTCCTTCAGAGTGACAGTAAACTTTTGATTCCTTGTTTTGCCTCACAACATGGCTCTGACATATCACAGACACAGGTTACTGTGAAATCAGACCTCTGATCAAAGGCCTTTGTGTTTGCAGTATCAGAGGCTCAGCAGCCTTTATCACCTACCCACAAATAAAGTTTGGACATGGAAAGTGGTTGAAATGGGTCTTCTGTACCAAGACAGAAATAAAAGCTGCCCTGAATCAGAGAGTCTCTCCCCTAATAACAGCAACAACAAAAATGTCCCTGTCTGGTTTTTATTTGGGATGCACGTCTTATAATTAATCTTCCTTCTCCTAATTTCCCTTTCATCTGGGGCTCTTCTAAGCACTTCACAAGAACATAATAACCAAGCCCAACTGTATCTGTGACACACATGATTATTGTTATTATCTTCATTAGACTAATGCAGACTCTGAAATTGTGCATGATCAAATAACTTACCCAAGGTTAAACAGTGATGTAGTGTCAGGATGGGAACAGAGCAGCCCTGGCTCCTGAACCTGGGTTGAATTCAGGTTTTGCTGTGTCATTTGGGAGTGTGCATCACTGTCCTGGTAGCACAGCCCTTCTCATAGAGGTCCTGTGGCAATGCAGCTCAGCAAACCCAAAATCCTTGCTGTGGAGGGTGTTTTAGCTCCAGAAACTGCTGCAACTTGCACTGAATAAAACACTCTCTTTGGGTTTGGGGGTTTTACGTATTTCCTGTTGTCTTAGAAGTGGGTGGCAGCACCAGGTTTGCATCACAACTTTATCCAGGTTTTAATCTGTGGAGGAGATGCTGTAGACAATTCCAGCTTTTCCTGCTTGTGCACTCAAAGCCTCAGGAGCTTGTCCAGATCAAGGTCTCAGAGGGAGATTTGTGCAGATGCAGTGGTGGAAATCAGTGGAGATGGGCTCACACACCCCTGGGCTGGCAGGAGGCTGATGACCAGAGCTCTTTGGTAGCCCAGGGCCAGGACACTGGGAATGTCATGCTTGGACTGAGCATCTGGCAGGGGATGTGCCTGGGATGTGCCTGACATTCCCTGCTGGGCTGCTTTACTCCTGAGTGCTGCCCTTGTGCAGATCACTCTGTGCAGGTATCTCTGCATTGGCATCTCCCCTGCATTTTAGAAATGTGGTAAAAAAGACTGGAAAGCTCCTTACAATTACATACAATAAACCAATGTGCCCTGGACAGCTTGTGATGTTCCAAAATAGCTCCTAGGCATTGCTAAGCAGAAGGAAAATGCAAATGAGAGATGAGATGCAGTCACTTGGAAGTATGTCCAATCTGAGTGCCCATTTCTACAGATTTGATAGAAATCTTCTTAACTAGAGAAATTAGCTGTCATCTGCTGTAAATCAGCAGTGACTCATTACCCCAGTTGTTCACTCCATTTTCTGTGTCACAGAAGTGTGTGTGGCTGAGAGAGGAGGGAGTGGGTGAAAACCCCTCACCTGCTGGAGTGTGACATTAGAGAACACTGAGCCTTCACAACCCTGAAATCTGCAAATAAATCTCTAAATAATTTTTTTAGCTGAACATTTTGAATTGGTTTTTTTATTGTGAAATAACATTGACAGCCTCAGAGACAGAGATTGCACAAAGTGCACCTGGTAGCACAGGCTTGAGAACCATGCACACCATCAGTTCTCAGTTTAAAATATTTTCATGTGCTTTGGCTGGTTCCAAGCAAGTGATCCCCACCTATTTGCTACAGAAGGGGGTCTCAAGCATTCAGTAGCATCTGGCATTATTCTTCAAATGTACTTGGATAAAATATATCAAGAACATGTAAAAGCAAAGGTGTCAAATTGATTCTGAGAACAAGAGCCCAATCATTGTATTGTCTCTGGAACTCATAAATGACTCTTCCCTTTGTTGATTTTGTCTGGCCAGAAAGCCATGAGATTAGAGCTGTGAAGTCCATAACCACATCCGTACAAAGCCAGCAAAAATCTCCAGAATCTCTCCAGAAAGAGATTTTGTAGATACTTATTTTAATTTCCTTGCAATTTGTGGCTCATGCCAGTTTCCTGACTCATCATCACCCCGGTGTGGTGATACGCCAAGTTTTCCAATAAGGAAAACAAGGGAGCAGTGAGTCAGTGCCTGAATTCATATGCACTTGATTTGCTCTATCATTATCCATACTGGTTTTTATTTATTTTAATTAGTTCATATACAAAGTCTCTGAGATACGTTTCACTGCATGAATTAGCTTGACTTGTTAGTCTTGTGTAAAGATTAGAAAGGCAGAAGACAAGCAGAGCTTTTGATGACAGGCCCAATTTTTTCTGCCACAGCGTCCACGAGGAGTCTGTGAATGGGGGGAGTGTCTGAATTTTCTGAGATTTGAATCATTGAGATAATAACGTTATTTTTTGAGGGCTCTCCTCTTTGATCTGAATATCTGGTGAGGCTGCTGCTTAGATGTAGAATGTCCCAAGAGCAGCCTTTTCCCTTGGTAAAGATTGTGTTTCATTCTGTGTCTGAGCAGAGGTGTTTACATGAGAGAAAAAACTAGAAACTGGGTCTGAACAAAGTCCTGAGCTGGAGGTGCTGAGTGTGGAGAAAGATCTGGCCAGCACTGTCTGAAAGCTGGTAATGGTTCCTGTCCTTTCAGGTGACTGATGGAAACCTCAGCTACTATTTCTGTTGCTGTTGGTTGGTCAGAGTTGTGCCAACTTCTGATTTTTCCCATTGCACATGAAGGGACCATCCCAAGTCTGAGTGAGTAGGTTTGTTTTTAAGCTCAGTTCATTTCATTCTGTCCTTTGAGCCAAATCCCATCACTTATCTCTAATTGAA
Organism: Calyptomena viridis; assembly: GCA_013390005.1. Taxonomy (NCBI): domain Eukaryota; kingdom Metazoa; phylum Chordata; class Aves; order Passeriformes; family Eurylaimidae; genus Calyptomena; species Calyptomena viridis. Next base: position 94,124 of record WEIV01027070.1, read on the forward strand.
GTCTTCCCTTGGGTTGCAGGAATTGCCAGGCTGATTAAGATAGGCTAAGCAGGAGTCTCCAAGTGAGATGAGGCAGGGGTGGAATTTGGGATCTCCTTGGAGAGGAGAAGGAAGGGACACTGAGCTTCTTCATGGATTTGGCCCATGTCATTTTGCAGTTTTACTGCTGAGAGCTGTTGTTGCAATGGATTGTAAACAGAAAATCTTCTGTTTTGGAATCTATTTAAGCTCTCGGGCTCATGTTGCCTGAGTATCCCATGTTCCCCATTTGACAAGGACATCCTTCCCAGCCATAGTCCTGGGAACAGACCTGCACTGTAATTAGGGAGATGAAGGATTTGATTAGGGTGTGGGTTTCCCAGTGAGGCACCCAGCATTTGGCAGCCAGGGTTGCATTCAAACTCCTATTTGTTTTGTTTTGATTTTTTCAATCCCAACAGGCCCAGCTGTCCTGTGCTGCCTCCCCAGACACCCTGCCCTTGTGGTAATGATGCCTCGTGCTAATTGATTCGACACCTGATGAACTTTTTTATCTCCTCCCAGTCTTGCAGGCAATTTTGTGCTCAGACTTTACACACCACAGTACATTGGGGTTTGAGCTGTGTTAGGGAAACCATCATTATTACTGCCAGAGAGAGTGATAAGTTGTTTTTTTAATATATATCTTCTCCAAGCCCTTGGTTAATTGCATTCCTTATTTTTTTCCTGATGCTTAATTACTTGTTCCATGCCATGCAGGTAAGCCAGTAGCCCTTGGGAATGAGTGAATAGTTGTGATACTTCCCCACTGTTATTAAAATCATGCCAAAAACATTGAATGGAAAAAGTGGGTGTGACAGGTGGTGCAAGTCTCCAAGGATAACTCTGGTTTGGATTCAGAATGGGAACGTCACCTCAGAGCAGACAGGCCCTTCTATTTCAGGTCCCAGGCAGTTGTGTGCTTTCCAGAGCTCACAGCACCTGCACTCCCAAAAATCCCCTGCCAAAGCTGCTGGGAGTGAACAGCAAGTCCTGTGGTGTGTCAGAGCTCCAGGTGTGTGTCCTACAGTCCAACGGTGTCACCTTCTGGGTGTGCAGGGGTGGGAGGGAATGGCTGGAGCTGTGCCAGGGGAGGGGGAGGTTGGATCTCAGGACAAGGTTCTTTACTCAGAGGGTGCTCAGGCACTGCCCAGGCTCCCCAGGGAATGGTCACGGCCCCAAGGCTGCCAGAGCTCCAGGAGGGTTTGGACAACACTCAGGGACAGGGTGGGATTGTTGGGGTGTCCTGGGCAGGGCCAGGAGTTGCTTCAATGATCCTTGTGGATCCACAGGATATTCTGTGATTCTATTCAGTGTTTTTTAAAAAGCTATTTTGCGTCCTAGGAATTACACCACGACCCCCACTCACTCTGATCCCCACCCTGAGCTGCTGTCACTGCTCCCTTCACAGCTCTGCTTTGTTATTCAGGGAAACCCCTTCCTGAACACACAGCTCTGGGTGTTGGCACTTGCTTTTCAGTGCTTTCTAGGTCACAAGTTTCGTGCATGCCAGTGTGAGCAGATCTTGGGAAACTCTTGTTTTGATTTGTCTAATTGCTGGGTTTGTTTTGTTTGTTTCTTTTTAATCCTGCAGCACTATTTCAAAACCAAAGACTCTTTCACCAGTGTCATATTGTCGTGTAATGCAGCAGTGGAAACTAGTTTTGCATAAGGAAAGTTGGTGTGTGTGTCCTAAGGAAGGTCCTGTCAGTGTTTTCAAGCCAGACATCACCACACATTTATCAATTCTTGAAGAGCAGGCAGGGAAGGCTTTCATGGCAATCCAAAGAAGGTGGTACTGCATTTATATTCCAGACTTGCTAGTTCTGGCAGCAGTAGGAATTTATCTCGAGGTACAAATATCAGCAGGGCTACCACGGTGGTTTTCTGCAGCTGACTATTTAAATGGGGTCCAAATTGTGCTGCTGGTGTTTAATAGCAGTGGGTGGCTGAGCTGAGGGCAGCTCGTTTGAAGCTCAGGGATCAGTGTGTGAACTGCTGTCACACCTTGGGGTTGCAGTGAAGATACAATCACAGAGACCTCAGAATAAACTTCTCCCCACCTAATCTTTTCTGTCTCTGAACAGACAGGTGTGTGCACCACTCCTCTGCCTCCTTAATGCTTTGTGGGAAGGAGGTTGGATATGGCTGCAGGCATGAGGAGGGGTCTGATGGTAGGATGCCTTTAATGGCTACAAGGCCAGGCTTGGCTATCCCTGCTTAGTTCCCCCTCCTGAGGGAGCTGGTCCTGGGAGAACCAGGAGCACAGTCTGGGAAAGAAACTTTCCTGAGGAAGAGAGGTGGGGGCAGCAAGAGGTAATGGAAGAAAGAGAGCTTCAGTACAGAGTCTGCTCTGGCTCTCAGGGAACTGAGTGTGAGTCTGGATTCTCCAACACCTCCTTCCCCAAATTGGGGTGCAGGCCTGTAGTGGGGCACAAGGGAGGGTGCTGTCAGTGTCCAGCCTGCATCCTGTGTGCTGGTTCCTTTCATTTTTCCCCATTAAAAAACACCTTTAAAAATGCACATGCTTTTCAAGGAGGGTTGGCCAGAGGTATTGCAGCACCCACACAGTGTTTAAATAAGGGCTTTACTGAGACAAGGCTGGGTGAGCTGAGACCCTGTGGCTTTGCTTCTGTAGCTCTGCACTCTGTGCACAGGCCAATTCTGCATTTTGCACCTGCTTTGGAAGCAGTTTGAAACCAAACCATGATGTTTTGTTTTGGTGACTGGAAAATGGGGCTCTCCCAGGGAAGCTCTAATGTCTTTTTGCTTTGAAATTGTGATTTCATTGTGGTTTAGCTCATGAACACTTGCTTCTTACTGTGGCGACTCAATTCATATGTACAGGCAGCACTAGTTACGTGAAGAGTCCATGTTGAATCCTGCAGCTTTTCATTTGTTGTAGCTTTGGTCAGGAGCACAAAACCCATTTTGGCAAGCAGTTTACCTCATGCTTCATCTGTACCAGCTACCTCCCTGTTCTAAGGGTGAACTGCAGGCTTCCAGGAAAATTTGCCTTTCCCAAAGTGTTTCCCCTAAATCAGAGATAACTCGGACCATTAAATGTGGATTTGCATTCTAAAAGCCTCAGAATCGGGTCTTTTATATCCACTGTTTGTGAAATGGTCATTAAAGATGTCAGCAGTGCCCTGGAAACCTCTGACCCTGAGTGGATGAGGTCAGCCACGTTCCTGGTCCCATTTATTTGACATTCCCTCCCTATCTGTAACACTCCACACCCAAAGACCTTTTATCCTGCAAATTACTCTTAGAAGTCCTCCTGCCCAGTGCCCTCAAAAGTTTGATAACTTGGTGTCTTTGTCAGGTCCTTAGACCTGAGAGGGGCTGCAGGAACCAGTCATTGCTCTGTCTGGGGTTCCCAGTAAGTCCTGTCTCTGTGCCCATCTTGATCAGCACTCCTGGCTGGCTGCTGCCTGTGTTTCATCTCCTTGAGTTCCAAGCTCTACATCAGCATTACCAGGCTCTGGTTCAGCTGGTGAGATACTTTGGGAGGTTGGCACCATGTTCCCTGTGTGTTTGTTCAGTCCTGAAAATACAGAATGTTCTTAAGAAATGCCAGGTGATGGCACACATGTAATCCTACAGAGATCCCAAATGGCCTCTGGAGAGGGGGTCTCAGGAAGGCTGGTGCCTGCTGGCTGCTCTTGGCTGTTTTGGGATCCTGCTGGGACAGAGGTGTGAGCTTTGATCCAAGAAAGGCCTTGGCAGCTTCAGGTGCCACCTGGGAGCAAAACATGGGCATTGTCTGGAGCCTGGCTCCAGCTCTCTGCCCTCCCAGCACAGGGGAGCCAAAGGGAAAGTCAAGAGCTCTATCATTTTCCTCTGTTCTCCCCTGGTCTATCATTGCCTGATTGTATCCCTAAATCTTATTAAAATCTGGAGTGAGTCATTGCCACAGTGAGGTGGAAACAGAGCTGAGTAAATTTCAGAAAGGAGGAGTGTCTTCCCACAGGAGTGTGCTGTGCTGAGCAGGAAAACTCCCACAGCAGAGGAACTACTATCACTTCATGGATGTGTTGCATCATGTGCCTGCTGCTGCCTCTGATTCAATGCTCTGAACCCAAATCAAAACCCCTGTCATCCAAAGAGAATATAACCCAGACTTGGAGTAGGAAATCCGTGCCAATTAGACATGCAGATCCCTCTTAATCCTCTGAGACCTTCTTCCAAGCTCACACAGGGCTTGGACTTGAGGTTCTACATTGTCTTGTTGCAGTGACTCTCCACAGAACCCACTCTGCTCTCCCCCACCAGGTCGAGGTTGTAGGATCAGCACAAGGTGGCTGCACCAGTGTCCTAAATGTGTTTCATTTGTGGTTACAGGAGTTGAAGCTTGTAAAACACATTATGGTCTGTTGTGTGAACAGTCACTGGAGGCTGTTGTCACTGGACAGATAATTTGTCACAGACTGGAAACCCTCCTCTGCCTTGCTGTGTAGGCACTCTTATATTCTCTTGTACCTTCTGTTCTGGTTTCTGATGCAAATGCATAAAAATCTTCTTTGAGTCAATGTTTTCCATCCCATCCCAGGCTCCTGCTCCTCAGAACTTCCAGTGGTTTAATGTGCCTCTCTGGCATGGCTGGGAATATGTTGCTGAAGGTGGGATGGGCACCTTTCATGGTGGTGGAGGGAGCTCAGGACTTGTGTGTGTATTCCATCATGGAATATATTCCATCTAGTCCAACCCACTGCTCAGCTGCAGGGAGCTGGTAGGATATTTCATTTCTGTGCAGCACAGCTGAGTGATGGTAGGAGAACATGAGAAAACATTGTACTTGGTGTTTCCTCCTTCTTCCATGTTGTTCATGAGGATGTTGATGGGTTTATCATCCATAAAATCAGGATTATAGTGCCCACAAATTGTTCTGACTCACTGAGCTTCCCCTGGTGTGGGCAGTCTGGGACCAAGCAGTAAAGGAGCACAAAGTGCAGGTTCAGAGCTGGTGAAGTGAAGTGAGGTTTGTAGGTTGGGTTGCAAAATAAACTTCTTCTTTTTGTAGAAGGGTGGGACACCAAGGGGAAAGTCTGCTGAGCCATGGAGGGTTCTGGTAGGCAAATGAAAATTCATTTTAGTTCATCAGATATAACCTGAATACTGATATCTCAGTTATTAATGGAGCAAATGAGGGAAGCACAGTGTGGAAATGGCAGACCACGCTGCAAGTGGAGTTAAATCTGCCATCCAAAAGAAAACAAAGAAATTCCTGGTAGAATTACAGAAGACAGCAATGCTCCAAAGGAAGAGAAAGGTCAGGGGAACACTGTGTTAGGCTGGATGTAACCAGGCACATATTACTTCAGGAAATTATAGAATCACAGAGTAATTGAGATTGGAAGTGGCCTGTGGAGATGATCCTGTCCAAGCCCCCTGCTAAAAAGAGAGTCTTAGAGCAGGGTGCTCAGGAATGTGTCCTGTTGGGTTTGGAGCATCTCTGGGGATGGGGAACCTCTCTGGACATTGTGTTTGACTCCCTCCCAGTAAAAAGGGGTTTTTCCTAATGTTTAAATGGAATTTCCTGGATATCAGTTTGTGCCCTCTGGCACCAGTGTGAGCAGCCTGGCTCTGGGCCTCCCCCCTGCTATCACCAGTGTTAGACAGTGATAAACTCCCACCCTGCCCCACCCTCACCCTGTCTGCTCTGGCTGAACAGTCTGAGGAGAGAGTAGGGATGTGGGGAATGTTGCAGGAGGTTGGACTAATGTTTCTGGGCAGATTTTAATTACCTAAACCCACCTGAGTGCTGTCCTGGGTATGATGTACAAGTACTGCAGAATAGCTCAAATGAGCTTTCTTGCTTTTTCCTTCCTTCTCTCCATACTTTTTCACCCCTTTAGTACTTTTAATTTATGGCTGTTTTCTTGGCATTGTCTCACATGTCTTCTGGGAATAGTTATCTCTGGGTCTTTTATCTCTGGGTGTTTGTCATTTAGTGTGGTCCTGCCAGTCCCAAAAGCTGAGATATTTATGGTGAGTGAGTTCAGGTTGGTGCTCAGTTGATTCCTGTGACCTGCAGTGATGAGCAGAATGGCTTTGGATAAAGCCTCAGATCAGCTTTGAGCTGGAGATGAACTTTTGTAGATGTTCAGTGTAGTTGGAGAATGAACTTGTGCTTTAAAATTAAGCATTTGGTCACTTATTCACCTTTATTGGGCTCTTTTAAATGTATTTGCTGCATTTGTTTTGAAAGCAAGAACTGCCCAGCACTAGTTAAATATGAAAATTTCCATCATTGCTCCTATCAGTGTGTCATATCTCCTCCCAACAGAGATTTGTTAAAACTTGTCTTGGATTCAATCTGTGTGTCCTGTCGAATCATTCAAAGGTGCAGAATCAGTTTCTCTGTATTTCTGTAAAATAACAGAAGTTATTTTAACTGAGTCTGGATTCTGCAGAAAACACACAAAAAGAAAATCCTGCTTTTAATTAAATAGAAAGGAAATAGCAGTTTCTCATTTGTGAGGATTTCATTCCCAAACTCATTGCCTGATTTTACTTTTGCTTACCTCTTTTTGTTGTAGCAGCCCAAAATTCCTGAGTGTGCATGTACAGAAAAGAAACCAATGTGCAAACTTTAGAAGTTGTGTCTAAACTACTGGCATTTAAAGCTGTGTGTTTTCCTTGCAGGTGTGTTACTGGACATCCAGCAGCACTTTGGAGTCAAAGACAGTGGGGCTGGCTTGTTACAGACAGGTAAGAGTTTGGGCTTTGAAACCTTCCTCTTCTCCCAAGGGTCCCTACACATTTCTTCATTGTGGCCCTTGGACACACTGGGTGTGGGATTTTCTCTTAGTAGGAAGGTGAATAAATGTACTTTTATTGAGAAGATGAGGGTTTTTTGGCTTTCATTTGCTCTGGGCAGGAGGTTGGGGCTCAGAATGACTTGAGTGTAGGATGGGCTGAAAGCAAACAAACCTAATGGTATTATTTATGAGAGGTAAATTCAAAGAGGAGATGGCTGGAAAACTCATGATAAACCACCAGCAGGATCCTGTTGTTCTCACTTGTGTGTGTGGGTGACCAGTGTGATACATGATGTGCTCTACAGGGAACCTGCTGAATGGACAGTGGCATGAAAATGTAGTTATCAGACAAGTACCTGAGGATGAAAGCTGCAGGGAGGGTTAACAGTCATTGCATCCATGGGAACTCAGGGAGTCACAACAGCCCTGTGGTGCTGTTACCTCCAGACATGTGTGGTTGTGTTCAAGGAAGGATTATTGCAATTCTGATGTCCTTTTAATGGAGTCATTTTAATGTCACAGACACCTACAAACAGAGCTGCACAACCCCAGGACAACCCCAGCTTCTCTGGGCTCTGGTGTGAGGTGGTTTGGGGGAGTGTCTGTGCCAGGGGATGTGGTGGCACTGGGTGTCAGTCTCATGTAGAGCCATTTGGACCTTATGGGGAGTTAAAAGGAGGAGCCAGAGAGGAAATGCAGTATTTTAAGGAAATAACCTGGTTTGGAAACCTCCTACAGAATTATTAGTTGGAGTCACAGGTTTGTGGTGCTCTGGTTGTCTTGTCACTGTTGTCACTTTGGAACAATTACATCTCTGAAGAGATAAGAGTTCATTTGAGTTTTGAAACATGTGCAAGAAGGACATGTTTCCCTGTGCCATCACAGTGGATACCAAATACCTGTCAGGAGCTTGTCTGTGAAACTGCACTGTATAAAATGATTCATTCTCTGTGATCACACTAGAGGTGAGAATGTTCTGGAGCTCCACAGATTGGTCTTTGATTTCAAACTATGGGCACCACTGCAGCATCTCCTCCCTTTTTATTTCCTGCAGCCCTTGGCACAGCAGGGTCCCCATGTGTGGCTGCAGCTCCTTGGTGATGGTGTCATACAAAGAGCTAATAACAGTTGGTATTAAATCTTGAAACTGTTCCCCCTTGGGACAGCAGAGCTCAGCTGAGCTGGTGTGTGCAGCACGTGTCCAGGACAGAGGGTTTGAGCTTTACAAGTGTCACTGGTTAAAAGTGCCATCAATCAGTTATGCCCAAAGTGGCACTGCTTGACTGTCAGGCTCTTTTCTACAGCAATAATTTGTATTTATTTATTGTACTCAGAGGAACTGATCCTCAATGTATCATGAGACACAAAGTGCCTTCAAGAAAATATTCTGGTGGAAAAGGACACTTGCCAAAGCATGTATTTAATCTTTATTCCCTTCAGTGGATGAAATCTTTCTGCAGATGATTTATTGACAGCAAGTAAAAGCTAAACTTCAACAGGGCATTCATTTGTTAATTGCAAGAAATGTTATTTATTTCTCTAGCAAACACACAGGGCATCTGAAAACAACATCACTGAGATATTGCAGGATTGCTCTTGAGAGTGTCAAGAGTTTTCTAACTGATAATTGTTGCTTTAAGAAATGCAATAATTTTTTTTTCGTTTGTTTTTTTCTAATCTGAAAAGTGGGGGCTTGACTTTGGTCCTGCAGTACAGATAATAATGTCCTAATCACAGTGCTATCAGAGGGTAAAAGTGCTCACAAAATAAAACACATTTCACATAGTAAGGGTAGGGGCACACAGCTGAAAATGTATTAAATGTGTCACTTCAGCTTAACAAGTCCCTGTGTTGGCAGCTGGCCCTGGCCCAGGTACCCTTAACCCTGGTGGAATGAAACCACCACAAACACTGCTTTTTATCTTTGGCCTGTTCTCCAAGTCTGACCTCTCCTGATGTGCAGATCAGGGAAGATGGATGAAAAGTGTAAAAACACTTGCCCAGGGTTGCAGAGGAACCTGGAGCAGAGCTGGGCCAGGACTGGTGTCTCCCACACCTCTGCCTTAACCTTGAGCAGCTCCTTAAACAGGGGCACAAATATCATTTGCTTCCCCAGAGATGGTCCTGCTTAACTAATTGAGTGATGTAGGACAAAACACTGCTCATCCTGAAAGTGTCCTCTGAATAAGGGGTGGGTTAGTCCTCAGGTTGTTAATCCTGCATCTAAATGAGTCCTGACTTAATTCACAATGTTAATGAGGGGGAGTGAAATGTTGTGTTTGCTGGCAGTTCACATCACTCATCAAACAGGCTTTAAAATAAATAATTTTAAAAATCCTTTTAGCTGAGAAACAAGGTTGCACACGTTTTTAGGAGATGCTTCTGAAAATTCAAACAGCACAAGGGAAAGAAATCCACCAAAGGTAATGTTTGAGCCTGTGTTCATCCCATACCCCAATGTGGTACCTGTTTCCCTCCAAACTTTCAGAAGCCATTCCATGTACTCTCAGCTTCTGATGCTGCATGGAAAGCAAAGGTTCCTTAGGAATTGCAAAGACACAAAGTGAATTTTTGTCTTATTTTATACTAATCCTGAGATACCAGCTGAAATTTCATCCAATGAAAACTGGTTGAAGGGACACTGTAACTCCCTGAACAGAAAAATCACAGGGCACTCCAACCTCATCCCTAATGGAAAGGAGCAGAACGTGGCAGTCTGTGCAGCAAGGATGCTGTGACAGCAGAGGACACACTGACAGATGGAGCACAACTGCTGCTTACTCAGAGCATTGTGGAGTAACACAGAAAACGTGGGCAGTCAAGCCTCACTCACTCTGGGTGATGCTGTAATTCTGTGCTGATCTGCCTTTTTAGAGCACTACATGTGCAATTATATAAATATTAGTTAAATTCACTGTCCCACAGACCTGCATCCAGATTTCTTAGGCTTTTCAGTTCTTAGGCTGCTTTTCCCAGCTGGAGAAAGAATAATCCTGGCTGATCTCAGAAGGTGGTAGAGCATCTCCTTGCCTACTTGAACTGTAGTCAGACAGTATATTTATGAGCCAAACTGTACAAAAAGTCTTTCCCATTTGGACTCACCAAAACTGCAGACCTCTAGGAACCCAAAGGCTGAGAAGGTGAACAACTGGATTTGTAGAACTGCTTCAAAATAGTGTTATCCTTCCAGATATACTTAGACCATGGCAGTAATGTCCCAGTGCTGTACTCTGGTTCTCACTAGAGGGTTTTTTTCCATTCTTTCTTCAATTTTTGGACTTTATTGCTCTGTCTGCTCTCCTTGCCCTTGCACTTACTTTGCTTTTGTCTCCTGCCAGTGTCTCTGCAGCACACCAGAGCTCTAATAATAGCAGTGCCTGGCTCACAGTGCACTTTGTCTGCCCAAGATCTCAGGATGTTTTATGTTGGGGGCATAATGAGGCTGGTCCTTCTCTACAGATGGGGGAACCAAGGAAGCCAAATGGGAGAAACAACCTGCCCAAAGTCTGGGCAGGTCTGAGGCAGAGCCAGGGTGGGAACTGTGCTCCAGCATCAGTGAGGGCAGTGCTCAGACCCAGAGATCTGGTCCTTGGTAACTGGGCACCTGAATCCTCCAGCCCAGGGGACTCCTGTGAGTGGAAACTGGGGTGTCAAGTGGAGGGTATGGCAAGGATTCCATGGAAAAGCAGAGGGAGAAAGTGTCTGTCTTCACAAAGAGCATAGGGATGTCATTAGAGGAATCCCTGGTAAGCAAAAGTGTAAAGCACAAGGGCACAAGCCAGGAAGTGTAGGGAAGTGAGAGGTCTGCAAGGGCTCATTAGAGGAGAATAATCATAGATAACTGGGGCTCTGAGGGAACTTGTCTCTTCTCACGTGCAGAGATGGGCATTCCCCCAGATGCCTTTCAGCCCCTGGTTTCCCAGGAAGCCTCACAGTGCCAGGTACTTTCTTAAGTGGTGTGAGCTCACTTTTCCTGTAAGGGTCAATTCCAACTAAAACCTCTGTTCACTTGAAAAGTGAGACCTTTATCTGCCTGAGTTGCCCAACCTCTTGAGCTGCCCTGGTGTAACCTTGTGTCAGATTGCAACCTTGCAAACCTGCCATGGGCTCTGGGGAGCTGTGATTGTACTGCAGTGAGAAGGGGACCTGAGACAGTGGGAGTGCCTTGGTGGGTAAATCAGACTTGCTGGATTCAATTCCCTCTGACTCCCATCTTGTCACTGGTTTGTGAAGTCACCCTATACTGCTCTAACACTTGTTACTCCCCACAGAGACCATCTCCTCTGGGTGCTGCCCTTGACTGTGTGTGTGTTACCTGAGCTGCAGGTGCTGCACATTTCTTTTCTACCATCTGCTTCCATGTGAACAGATACTGTCTTGCTCCTCAGCTGTGCTGTGCAGAACTGAGTCACATCTTCATCTTTCACTTCCTACTGCACCTGCTTAACTGTTCCTGCTAGAACAGAGGAAATCCTATTCCAGACACATTGCTTTCTATTTGAAATTCATGGGCTTTCCTTTTGAGTGAATGAGTTCTTGCACCAGAGCACTTCCCAAGGCACTGGTACCTCGGGTGTCTGGAGAGAAAGTGCTTTGTAGCTGCTCTTCCTGGCTTAGGACTGCAAATGGTCCATGTCCAACCCACTGTCATCTTCCCTTCTTGCAACCATGCTAAGCATTCTTAAATCCAGGTTACTTCTCTGGCAGTCTGGGGCTCAGAACTCCAGGACAAAGTGGAGTCCTCTTTTTGGCAGGAGATCCTCTAGATCACATCAACAATGAGCAAAACATTTTCACCTATTTCTCTTTCCACACCTGATTGTGTATCATTTTTTTTTTCCTGAACTTTTTCAGCTTTCTGTCGGATGCTGCTAATCTAGGGATTAAACAGGGACAGTTTAAGCAATAAAGAGGAAAAAGCAGGGCTTTGTGTTCAGTGTGCCTTGATTAATGTTGTGACAAGGGTTGGTCTTTTGCTAAAGTGAGTTAAGATAGTCCAGAGCCTGATTATTTTGCACCTAAATCCTTTACAAGTTCCGATAGTCCTTTATTCCTGTGTGCTAAAAGTGTCTGATACACTAAGAAGTCATGGCAGCCTGAGGGTCTGATTCATGAAAGCAGTTAAGCCTATTTGGAAATGCCTCTGCAGTCAAGAATGAAGGTATTTTCTTGAATCAGTGAGCAGGGGAGAGTAAGATGTTTGTGGCCCAGCCCAGTCCCCCCTGCACCGAGGTCCTGGCTATAAAAATGCCACTTGCAACCTGTGCTCTCACTGGACAGCCCTGAATGGCAAAGTAAATAATCTTTGTGGAGGGAGAAGGGGCAAGGAAGGGAGGGAAGGTGTCCTTGCTTCCTGCTGAGAGGAGGGAAATGCTGCAGCCAGCGTTGCATTTTGGGTTTGTGTTGTACTGTCAGCAGGTGAGTGCAGGCTGCTACATCAGGGCAGCTCTGCACAGTGCCTTGTCTGCAGGAATATCCTCATTTTATGGTGCTGCATGGCCACTAACACAAGGTGACAATTCCGTGTCCTGTCCTCTCCTCCTGCTTTGCAGAAGGAAGGTTTGTCCCAACTTCTGGCCTTTCAGACAGGGCTGGTGCTTGTGTTGGTTGTGGCAAGGGAGACTTGCACTTGTGCTGCCTGTGGCACATCTGCTCTGTCACAGATATGGGCCTGTTTTCCCTCAGGCTGTAGTTCAGGCACCTCTTGCCAAGGTTGTCTTCACTTCTGCAATTTTTTAATATAATGAGGGGAAAGGTTTCCCACAGATTTGAGAGAAGTAGTTATTATTCCACCCAGAATCCTGACAGCTTCTAACACAGCCTGTCCACCCCCCCCAGCCACGTCCCTCAAACCTCAGAGTTTCATTCCAGCTCTGTGCAGTGGAAGGTGGGTTTTTGGTGGTGTTGTGTAATACTTTGAAACAACATCTTCCTCTTACTACCAGCTGTGCAGTCTCATGTAGTTGTATCTGCACTGTGTTGTGTGTTTCCTGCACAAATAGTTCAGAAGGGCTGGTCTGGCTGCCTTCACTTTTTTCATTACCACAGTATTTGGAATATTGAAAGAGGAAGATGCACATTTGAGTTGCATTATCAGTTATTTTAATGCCATTATTAGATGTCTAATGACTGCCAATTGCTGGAGGGGAGGTGTGCATTTACATTCACAACCTTACAAATAGCTTATTTCTTTTCCTCCCTTTCTTCAGCTTTTGAGAGTAAGAGGAAAATCTGCTTATCTTTAATTCTTGCCTTTCACTGAGCCTGTGAGTTTAACTGTCAAGTGTGGTGACCAGAGGAGTGTTTGTGTAATGGTCTGAATCAGGAGACCTCTGATCTAGATCTGTGCAAACAGTTGCTACTGGTACCTATTGGGCCCAGTTTAAAGGTAAATGTTGCCCTGACCTTGAGGGAAGTTGGATCAGGATCTTCTATGAACTGAGGGTGAGAAAACAGAGCTAACTTATATAGTACATTTTTATAGAATCTTTAATATGCTCCATGCCAGGGGAGCCAGAAATGTTCTCTGTTAAGATTTATTGCAAGATTGTTTTGGTTTTGTCTTGCCTCCCACACCTGAAGAATTCTCATTTTCTTAGGGCAGGAGCTGCAGTTCTGCAGGGAACTGTGAGAAATGTGAGCAGCTCTGCTCATCCAGGGTGAGATGGGGTGACACAGGGGCCAGGCTGGGGCTGTGTCCCCTGGGAGAGTTCCAGGGTAATACAGGACTGTTGGAAGAGGTGATGGATTGGAGAGAGAGATCTTTGGATAACTCAGAGTGTGTGAGGAGCTCTGGAGCACTGAAGGTGCTGTCTGGCAATGAAAGGAGGAGACTGGAAGTACCCAGGTGTATTTGTAGCAGTGGGAATGTTGGGGTCCTGGCCCAGTCCATGCAATTGTTTTGCTTCTCTGAGATCCCATCTGGAGCTCCAGGTGGCTTTTCCACCAAACCAGTGCTTCTAGAACATTTTGTACTGCATCCTTACAATCAAATTTGTACAGTGATTTATCATCAGACCCCTAAAAAAGTAACACTGCTGCACGTCTGGCTGCAAAGAACTTGCTGTTACCTCGTGGGCCACAATTTTGGGAAGCCCAGCCTTGGCAGGAGCCCCTCCCTGGGAGCAGGGGCTGCAGTGATTCCCAGCTCCAGCCCCACACACACCTGAGTGACTCATTGTAGGCACCTGTCCCTGGCTTTGGAAGTGAATTCCAGGGCATCACTTATGTAAAAAGTGAACATTCCTCGTGGCATTGGGCAGTGTGAGCAGCCTGCAGAACTGGATTCCAGTTCCCCCAAGTAAGCCTGGATTGCATGAATGGTGCATTGTTGCAGCAGTTCAGAACAAATCTCCCCTTGCCCCCAGTACATGCACACGTTCCAGGGTGTTCCCTGTATGCTGATGTAAGATTATAGAGCAAAGACCCATTTTCTGCTTAAATAATGCAGTAATTATGTAGTTTTGGGGAGAAAATATTACTGATGGTGTTAGTTGTGAGCTCTCTACTTATGTCTTCAGCATCTTGTGCTTTTGTCCAACCTCCCTGGCAATGTAAATAACAATAAAATTGCCTTGATGCCCCTGGCCACACCTTTGGAGCACTAGAAATCAGTGACAAAGTCTGACAAAGGAAGATCCTCTTTCATGAGAGCCTTTATCACGAGAATGAGTCATGTAGGAAGTATGGGTGAGTTAAAGAATAATCTTCCCCCAAAAAGAAGAAGGAGAAAAAGTAAGGTTTGACTGGGTTACATTCAATTTAAGCATATGGGCTGTTCTGAAAAGCAGCCTTCAATTTTCCAGGTGTAGTTTAGGATATATAAATGCTTCACTTACTAATTGTGCCTGGAGTACTACTTACTAAGTAGTTGAGTGGCACTAAATCCACCCAGAAAAATTGCTCCCAGGGTAAGTTGCCAGCTCAAAGTTAGTGATGGAGTTGAGGATCTTTTAAAAACCTGATACTAAAAATAGATACTAGTTCAGAAGGGCTGATGTAAACAGTTATTATGGTGAGAACCAAGTGTTTGACTAGATAAATCCATCTATCAATCTTCTTGAAGGTAAAATTGCTGAACAGGAGCATGAAAATGTCTTACAATTTGTGCTGGTTTAATTCCCCCTGTCCCCTGTTTTGTCTTAATTTGACATCTTCCACCATCACAGTGCTGCCCACACCATGTCCCTGGGCAGGGACCATTGCCTTCACTTACTTCCAGCTTTTTGGCTGCTTGGCAACTGCTTAGAAACCCATGGATGTAATAACAGGGAAAATTATTAGTGAGTGTGACACTAAATATGTCATATTAGGGGGGAGGTGACAAGAAAATCTTAAAAGAGAATATATCTCTGAAAAAAAAAAAAAAGAGAAGGAAGACAGATTTTCCTGAAAAGTAAGTTGTCCAAAGTTGTCCTTGTTTTTACAGAGGATGTTTTATGGCAGCAAAGGTAATAATGCAGGATATTGTACAATGGATGTTGAGTCTGCACTAAAAGCTCCCCAGTGAGATATTCCCACCAGCTGCTGGTGTTACACCTTCCAGGGACCTGGACACACTGAGCAGAGAAAGTGTTTGCATTGAAGAGAAAACACATGTTAATTTTCCTTGTTTATACTTGTTCTTTATGGATTCATAATCCAGCACCTGGATTATGTCCAGTCACCAGACAAAGAAACTTCTGGCAGCACCATGACAAGTTTTCCCCCAGGGCTCAGTGTTCAGCTGTGCAGGACTGTGCATAGTGAAGCTCAGCTGGTTCCTTGGGACATTGGTGTGGTCCCTTGGGAGGGGAGTGGAACAGCCACTGAACACAAAACAGTGTCACATGGGCCACTGGTCACTCACCAATCTCACCTTCTTCATATTTAGAGCTGATTGAAATGGGCTTTTTTAATACCTGGACTCACCAATTACTGTCCTTCCTTTTTTCCATTAATGCAGTTGATGGTGCAGGAAGGTGTTGGATCTGCAGGATTTGTTTTGGGATGTTGGTTTCCAGTAGCACTTGTTCTCCCAGAAAGACACTGGTCAGAGGAAATCTAAACTGAGGGCTGTTTAAACCAGGGCCAGTCCCACTCCATGGCTGCTGGAGCTGGGATGAACCCTGGGATCTTTGGCAGATCTTTGGGATCTTCTCTCCACAGGAAAAAGTTCAGCTGCAAAGCTCAGTCCTGGAGCTGCAGCTCAGCTTGGCAGTACAGGGCTTTTTGTACAGGGCTTTTCTGAGTTAGGAATGACACGTGGGTGATAATCTTAGAAAAAACAACTGTAAACCAGAGAGATTCTGTAAAACACACAGAGATTCATTCTCCAGTGCAGTTATGATCCTTTTCCAAACCATGGCAAGCTAAACACTGGGATATGTCAGTATTTCAACAATTTCCTTAAGTGAATTTGTCCCTTTTTGAAGGCCACCCAGCCACTGTGAAACACTTGCTCTTTGTCTAAATTGCCATTTATAACAGCAAGAGGCAAGAGCATTTCCAAATACTGCCAGTGACATTGAATTAGTGAATAATTAATGTCAAACAGCACTCAGAGTGGTGTGAGAGGCTTCCCTCCATACTGTGAGGCCTCTGTGCTGTGGGATGAAGGCTGCACATCCCAGTAGGTGTTTATTTGTGGTGGTTCAGCTCTTGTCCTGGTGGTCAAGACACAATTACAAATCACAATTGATGGGGATGTTTCCTTGTATTTACTTTGTGGTACAAAAGCCTATTAAATATTGCTGGCATTTGGGAAAATAGATGGATAAGGCTGTGGCTCTGTATCCTGGCAGAGAGTTGTTTAGTGTGTGGTGTTGGATAGGAAGTAGAAAGTACTTATGGCCCCTGTTCTGTGCTCAGACTTAAATGGTGCTTAAATGATGGTGAGACTCCCTCTAAGGCCTAAAGCTGTGGGAGATGAGGGGATTCTGCATGTCCTAAGCTCATCTTCCAAATGCCTCTGGCTCCCTCATGGATCTTGTTAGGTGGGGTTTGATGGTTGTCTGGAAAGCCTGTTGTAATCTAAAATATTTTTTTCCTTTCAAATTGATATCTATATAAAACTATGTTGTGGTTTTATATCTGTTGTAATTGTTCTCCTCTGAGGAGAACAGCTGGAGTTCCCTGGTGGGTTTAACAGGAGAAGGGAGCCCAGCAGCTGCTGGGGGGCTGGAGCCTTCTTTTCTGCCAAAGGTAGATCTTGCTGCCTGGTGGCTCCAGACTCCTCCCTGCCCATCCCTGTGCTGTTACCTGGCCTAGGACAGTGGGTCAGCACTTTATCCCATGTCCCTTGCCCTTAGTGGGGAGATGTTTGTGTCTAAACACACAGTTTCTGTGGCTGTGTGAGTGTAATGGCTGGGGAAACAAATGAGAGTCAGTCCAGGGTAAGTGAGAGCACAAATGGTTCCTTCCTTGCCTTTTAGAGAATTGTGATTCATAATGAAACCAGACAGGGAGTGCATTTACACACACTCCCCACACATGGCCAGTGTGTCTGGGCCAGGCCCTGCTGCACTCACACTGTCCCACACACCCACCCTCCACTCCCTTCTCACAGGAGAAGGTTTAAAGATCATCTGCATTGTTAATTTGTTTGTCCTTTATCATAAGGGAGGTTATGTAAAAGCACATGAAGTAGTGAATGTCCTGTAAAGGTGGGGGATGTTTCTGGTGTTTTTCTCCTAATGCAGAAACCATCAGAGAGGTCACTTTGCTGGAAAGAGCCCCAAAAACTTGCCAGGGAAGAGTGGAAATGAATGTCACGAGGAGTGTTGTCAGGACCAGAGCTTAAAAGACCAGATCTTTATGTGGATAACACATACAATTCTTGGGAGAGCTGAAGGCAGCCTGTGAGTAACTCAGCTGCCTGTGTAGGAATTCTGTGTACTTTCCTCAGAAGGATCTGATGGCTGTCCCTGTCACAGGCAGGATGCAAGACTACATGGTTTTCTGATCTGTTGTCATCGTTCTTGTGTGCTTATGAAGTGCTCTCCTGAGGCTTCATGAGAGATATTTCACTGGGAGACTTACTATTTATTCACTGGCAATGCCTCTGGCAGAAAGATGGACTCTGCTGTTGAGGAGAAACTGAGATTCCATCAAGAGATGATTTTATTTCTCCCTCTGTGTTGCTGCTTTGAATTGAAACCCAGTCAGCACTACAGAGATTTCCTCTGTAAAGTTACTGTGGTTTGGGCCCAGTTCCTAATGGGTGGTAGTTTATGTAGAGAGAGCTGTCATTGCATGAGACACTATTGCATTTTACAGGCAACTCAGGAAAAAGGTGGGTAATTGAGCAGGACAAAATATTGAATTTCCCTCTGCAACCAGCAAACAGCTTTGTAGAAGTAAGGGTTGGGTGGGCAGTGTTAGGAAACATGTGCTTCCTCCACAAATAAATGTGAAGCTGTCACTGGCACTAACATCCCTGGAAGGGGGCAAAGCTGGGGGGAAAGCTTTGAGGAAAATAAGACACTCTCGTGCTCTTGGTTTAGCAGCAAACAAAAGCAATTACCCACAATTGCTTTTACATCCATATCTTCTGTGAGTTTTAGCATATTCCCATTCCATGGTGACTTCTATTCCTAAAAAAGTGAATTAGCATAAGGCTGCAGATGGCAGGATTTTAAGAGCAGAACCCCTTGCTGGTGCTGCCTGTGTCTTAGAGCAAGTGAATAACATCAGAGATTTCAGATGTCCTCTTGAATTTCTTGTGATGGGAGATAATGTATTTTCACCCCTTAGAATTCAGTTTAATTTGACAAATGTTTCCTTTCCTCCAGATAACTAGAGACAGACAGTGTGAGACCAGGGTGATGTCAGTCTGTTTAGAAATTCAGAAAGATTTGATCTGACCTCTGTGAAGGAATTTAGCTACAATACAGAGATGAATCTGTATCTTTTCCCTTCGGATTGATAATTTCTTTAGTTACTTATTCTATTGATTTTAAAAGATGGCATTTTACTGATCAGCTAAAAGCATTCTTGAAGACATATGGCTTGAGCTGGAAAGGGAACAATTTTGCAGAAGAATGGTGTGGAAGGAGTTTGCTCCAAACCCTGACCCACTTTTATCTGGGTGTGCACAAAGAGTGCTGTGGCTGGGATTCCTTGTCCCTCCTGTGCAGACAGCAGAGCCCTGACCCTGTGCCTTGGTGGTAACACCAGAGCAGGGTCTGGGGTGCCCTGGATGTCTCCATTCACCCCAAAGCATTTCCTGCCCATTGGCCTTTGTTTATGTGCTTTCCTGAGCAATTTCTGGAGTGTGGAATCTGCACAGATGTCTTCACTTTTAACTCTCAGTAGGACAACTTTGGGGGCTGTCAGCAACAGGCATTAAAATTGAGAGCAAAGGCTCATTTCATACCTGTGTCCTGCCAGAGGAGATGTTTGTCCTGAGGCTGTTGGTGCTGTGGTAGCTGAGAGCCAATTCCATCATCCAAATGTGAGTTCTCCCTTCCAAAGAGGGAGCACGTGTTCACTGGAGATGGTACAACAGCCCCCTAAGGAACTGTAATAATAATTAAAAAGAAATCAGTCAGTCCCACTGGCTGCCTGGGGAGAATGTCAGCCAAGAGCTGTGGCCTCTTCCCCATTCCCAAAGCAGAGGCAGCTGGATTTGCCAGCCTTTGGTGCAGCTTTTCCTTGCCACTCTCAGTGTAGGACTGGTAGCTCCAAAATCCCCCTGTGGCCCTGGTGGGAGGCAATGGCTGAGAGTCTCTTTTTGGCCAAGACTTCTGGGAAAACCAGCATGTCCCTGCACCAGCCTTTCCCAAATCCCTCACTCCTTAATGGAACTGAGCCAGTGCTCCTGTGCCCTCTGTGTGTGACATTTTTAGGGAGTGTTTGGTTGGTTGCTGCAGTTTCTCCTGCTTTGTAAATGCAACCAGTGTGTAGAGGTCAGCAAGGCATTCCCACTGTGGAATAGTCATTTATTTAGGAATGTCAGCTTAAAAGCAAACCCAAACCACCCTGAAGTCAAATGAAAGCTCTGGGATAAAGATGAACATCTCCCTCAGCCAGTTTCCAGGAGTGGCATGAGGAGCTCTGGAGTCCATCCTTAGGAGAAGGGGAAGCAGGGAAGCACTCACTTCCTATTGCCTTGTTTTTCTTAGGAAGCTGCTGCTGTTGGTAAATAACATGTAGCAAAGAATTTATTAGTAATGCACCACACAAGTGTCTCCTCTCTATCCTGTTCTCCATTGCTGCAGGAAGTGAGTTTTGAGATGAATTTCTCTTTCAGACAGAATAACACCTGCTTCATCATAGTTACTTAATTGAAATTAAAGTGTTTTTTGAGGAAGGAGACAGGATTAGTGGTGCAGTTGAAAAGAAGGATGGCAAACCTCATTTCAGGATAAAAACATTCTTCCCCCTCTATCTAAAATTGGAAACAACATTATTTTTCTTTATACCAGATACAAACGATGCATCTTTCTATTGTGAGAATAACAGATTTAAAGTATTTTATTGCTAGTTAAATCTAATTCATGGTACTCAATGCAGATTTCAAGGATCAAGGGATTTAGATTATTCTGCATTACCAGCTTGGCTGTAATTTCGTGGTGTGTTTAAGTGCACACAGGTTGAAAAGGCTTTATGGACAAAGATGCACATCCCTGTTCCTGCCCTGAGGGAATCCATGTACTTCTGGCTGCAGGTTCATGCTGCCTTCCTGGCTCTTGGGTCAGGGAACTTGCCAGAAAAGAGGCCTCAGCAGTTGCTGGGTTTTTCTCTCCAAATGGTCCCACGAGCTCAGGGGAAAGTCTGAGCAGTTCTTTGATGAGATCCCACCTTTGCTCCCAAGGGCTCCTGAGGTTTTGTGTGTGCCCAGTGTCATAACTGCAATGGGAAAAGAAAGAGCTCAAGTAGAGGAAGGGAATAGAATAAAATAAAGGTCTTTGTGGCTGTTTAGATGCTTTTTTAAGACACCTCTCTCTGGCTGTGAGCCCTGGGTGTGTAGGTGGATCATCCTCCTGGCACATGGGAGCAGCCTCCTCCTGGCTGGAGGGTTATTTGGGATTGTGGCTCTCAGGAGGGATTGGCACATGGGCAGAACTTTGGAAAACTGCACAGAAAGGGAAAAGGCAAAAAGTGCTGTTTGTTCAGATGCACTTTGCTGAGTGCTGGCAGTGATTGCTGCCTGCTCCTGTAGCAGCACAGGAGGGCTTTGGGTGTACAGCCCTGCAAACCCCCCTGGTAGCAGTGTCACTCCTGATGCTGCAGTGCTGCCAAGCCATTGACCAGTCTGTGCACCTCTGGGATCTCATGCCTAATTCAGGATTGAGAGCTATGGATACAAATCCATCCTAATTGGCTAACTGAGTTAATGAACTTTGCCAGGAACTGATTGCACGGTGCCAAACTGCCCCATGTCACGCACTGCGGGAGCAGCGGGGCAGGGCTGACGTCCTGCTCTGCTCTGTGACCAGCAAAGTTCTCACACACACACAGCTGCTCAAGTCCAATGGAGAGAAAACTCCAACAGGACAAAGCCCTGCCTGGGGTGAGCAGGTGATTTTACCCTGTGCTTGTGCAGGGTCAAAGTCAGTCATGGTTTTGGAAATGTAATTGTGAACTAAAGTTTCCAGCGTTTAGAAATAATTTTAGGTGCAACTCAATAATGTGTTAATAAGCCATTGGCTGAGTGAGATGGTGGAAATGGTGTAGATGCAATTTTGTCTTCCTCATTTTTAATTGTTGAGGAGTATAGTCATGCCAGTCCAGAGCAGAGGTTCTTTTCGTATATTATCCTGTCTTTGGTTGTGATCAATAGCACATAGGAAGGGAAAAAAACATAAAAGAACCAGGACAGGAATGTGGTGATAATTCTCTGGTATCAAAAGGATAGCTGAGGACTTCCTGAACAAGAGGAGCTGTCTTCAGCAGTCCTTAAATTAATATTCTTCCAGGACTTTGTCCAGTCTTGTTTTTAAATAACATAAACTGAGCTCCCAGAGCCTGTGTGATAAAATCCCAGCGTTCAGTTAAGTTTTGTGCATGAAACATCTCCTTTAATTTGTATTTTTCAGCTGCCAGTCTTATTTGATGCTACCTCTGGTCAGTCTTCTTATAGAGGAAGAGATCAAGTTTTCTCCTTTTCCATGCTATTTATGGTGCTAAATCTCCCCTGTGTCCTTTTGGCAATTTTTTTTTATACTTTTCCCAGTAAATGCAGTAAACTTACAAGTACTAAAGTGTGTTTATTGGCAAAGAGGTTCTGGTCTCTGCTGCCATTGGAAGTCATAAACAGTTGTAGGTAAACAAAAACTCAGCTCTGGTGCCCACTGAATCAGAGAGTCCTTCCTTCCATCAGCTTTGGTCAGGAGTCTAAATCAAACACACAAAGCATTTTGCAGAAAAAAGCTCAACGTGGAAGTGGCTGTAAAACAGAATTGGCCTTGGGTTATTTAATCCTTCACTTCTGAATGGTAAGAAATGCAAAAGCACAGTTTGAACACTGCCAGAAAAGGGCTCTGCTGCCAAGTGCCACCAGTCTGGTGCTGTTTTAGGCGATAATCTGCATGGCTTTGGATGGCACTGCCATGAAAGCCAACTCTGCCACTGCCTCCCTTCCTGCCCCTTCTTCATGGAATGAACATTGTGGAATCAACCCAGATGTGATTATTTTTAATAAATAATCACATATTATTTATTAAATGGGAGGTGGTGTCTGCTCCTCCCCAAGGTTCTCATGGGTGTGTTTTAATCCCCTGATCACAACTGTGTAGGCACAGAAGACATTCTGCTGCAAATACACTATTATTTTATTGGAAAGGCTGTTCATTGGGGGTGGATGGCTCCTGCTCTCCCAGAACCAGTTCAGGCACAAGGGAAGCATGGACTGGGAGCTGGACACTGGAACATCCCTTTGGATTGCTGCCCATGGCTCTGTTATGGAGCACATCTCTGGGAACACAGCAACTGCTTTATTGATGTTCAGGTTGCCCAAATCCCTTTAAAACAGTGGTAATGTGATCACTGTAGTTCCCAACATGAAAAGCAGGTGGAGGGTTTGGGTTTTTCCTCTTCTTTTTAAATGATGTTGTCTGTGTGCAGTTGTTCAAAATTGAATCTTGTAGCAAGTTAGCTCCTGCTCCAAGTGAATTTGCTGGACATCCAGAGAGATGGAACAGCACAGCAAAATGCTGGTTTTTTTCACTGTACACTTAGATAAAAACATTTTGAAGTACAGCAGGATAGATTTGAACCTCAGTAGATGTAGAAGATGGTTCTGAAATAACAGCTGAGTAACTATCTAATTATTGCTTTAGCAATAATTCTGAACAGCTGAATCTTTCAATGCAGCTTCATGGACATAATACAGGAAATTAATTAAAAAAAGTGAAAAATTTGAGTGCCGGTGTTCTGGCTACAATTATCTGATTTTCTGTTTCCAAGCAGTGGATTTCCCAGCAATTCCCACTGAAGCAATTATTCTTGTTGGTGAAGGTGAACAAAGCAAGCTTCAGGATATCCTTTGCTGGGAATATAAGGGCTAAACCTTGGAAGACTCTGGTTTCTGCAGTGAGCAAAAGCAGTGGAATTATCGGTGCTGAATTCTCCAAGGGCTGCATCTTGTGTGTTGTGAACTGTGAACGTGCCAGGCAAGCTGTGTTCAGGCCCTGTCTGGCTTCATAAGTGGTGTTTTTGTAACCAGGTTCTGACCCTGTCAGAGCAAATGGAGCTGGGTGGGATGGTGGAGCAGCCTCCTCTCACTGTAAATGTGTGTGTCACTGTGTGTGTGCAGAGCCATCCTAAACATGTTGTTTACATTTTATACTCAGTTTGCTCTGAGGAAAAAACTGGCACCTCATGGTGCAACATGTTCCCTATGGAGAAGACAAGATTGGAGCTTGAATACTGATGAGTGACATCTGCAGGGAGGGAAACACGATCCAGAGTGTCCTGTCAACAGAGACCCTGGAGAGACACAAATGGGGGGAGCAGTCAGGTCCACACCTTTAAAACACTGCTTTTCTCCTCATTCATTGGGAATCATAGAATCATTAGGGTTGGAAAAGACCTCTGACATTATCGAGTCCAACTTGTGACCAATCCCCATCTTGTTCCCCAGCCCAGAGCACCGAGTGCCACATCCAGTCATTCCTTGAACACCTCCAGGGATGAGGACTCCAGACCTCCCTGGGCAGCCCCTTCCAATGCCTGACAACCATTTCTGTGAAGCAATTCTTCTCAATGTCCAACCTGACCCTCCCCTGGCACAGCTTGAGGCCGTTCCCTCCAATCCTGTCCCTTTTTCCCTGGGGCCAAAGCCCGACCCCACCCCAGCTCCCCCCTCCTGTCAGGGAGTTGGAAAGAGGGAGAAGGTCCCTCCTGAGCCTCCTTTTCTCCAGGATGAGCCCCCCCAGCTCCTTCAGCTACCTCTGGTGCTCCAGATCCTCTCCCAGCTCCATTCCCTTCTCTGGACACACTCCAGACCCTCAATGTCTTTCCTGTCACAAGGAGCCCAGAAGTGACCCCAGGATTCCAGGTGCCTCAGCAGTGCCCAGCACAGGGGGATGGTCACTGTGTGGTCCTGCTGGCCACACTATTTTTGGTACAGGCCAGGATGCCATTGGCATCTTTGGCCACCTGGGCTCATGTTCAGCTGCTGTTGAGCAGCACCCTCAGGTCCCTTTCCAGTGGGCAGCTTTCCAGCCAGTCTGTCCCCAGCCTGTGCCACTGCCTGGGGTTGTGACTGAAGTGCAGGACTTGTCACTTTGCCTTCTTGAACCAAACTGTGCTGGGGACAGAAGCACAACGAGACATGAACTTCTCTCTTTCCTCTTCAGACCACGTCCCACCCAGACCTTTGTTACCTTGGTCCTGTCGATTTGGTGCCTGGTTTCAATGGCCGTGTTCAACACGGTCAGTGTGTGACAGCTTTGCATGACATATGGAACTGGGGGGGTGTCTCAAAGCTCCTCACACTTGTCAGAAACTTCTAGTCTGTGTGATAGTCTGGAACCTGGTGAACTCGTGTTTGCACTTGGCAAAGCGCAGCGACACGATCCATCTGTTGGCTGTTGAATTGGCAATGAAGTAAAACAAAGTCCACGTGGAGGGGGATGTAACAGGGGTACCTACAGGAGGGTTTGTGACAATGGTGGTTTTCAGGGTGGTATTTTGTAAAGCAGTTGTATTATAATTCATCTCCATCAAGGGATGAATGTTATAAGTCACATTGCTGACATTTCCCAGGGCCTTGGATTGCCTCAGCACCTGGTATCAGTTTTACCTTGGTCACATCACCATGTTGTGTCTGAACTATCAGGTTCACTCCTTAAGTGAAAGGATCTTTGTTCTTTCTTGGCTTGAGTGGTGCTGTAAGAAAAAATTCTACTTTTAATTGTAGAACTTCAGAAATCCCTGTAGCATAGAGGTGATCCTGTAAACAGGACACTGCTGGAGCTGGAAGACCTGTGTGGATTCCAGGTTTCTGTAGTTCATCATGGGCAGGTCACTTTCCTGTGTCTCAATTTCCTTAGCCCTGAAGTAGAAATTAATGTTTAACTTCCTTTCTAAATTGTCCCAAGCCTCACTGTGATTAAATGTGCTGTGTTGTATGTGCTGAGTAATATTATTATAGCATTAAACTGTAGTGAAAATGAAAATGGAAAAAAAAGAAGCTTTACAAAAACAAGTCCTTGGAACAGAGGGGCTGTTGGGCTGTTGGAGAGTCTTTGTGAGATGGTAACTGGTCCCATCCCTGGGGTAGAAGTGGCTCAGCCAAGTCCCAGCCCGGCCGTGTCTCATGGACACACAGCAGGGCTGTGCTTGTACACACCCCAAAATGATCCCATCCAGAGCGAGCTGCCTCTTCAGGTGTTCTCATTGTTTGGAAATTTGGTGTTGGGAAAATATTGCCACCCTCCCAGCACATAGTTGTGAGCTGTGTCTCAGTGGATTGCCAGTCCCTCGAGGCAGAACCCGGGTTTGCCTTCCACTGTCAGCACTCGATGAACTGTGTACGTACAGTTTCGTGCTGACTCAGAGCTCAGAGATGGCCACTGCTTGTGTCTTGGTGAGCATCCCTGTGTAGAGAGAGCTATTTTTACCTGAACTCGAACCTTTAGCATTGTTCCTGATAGGAAAAAATAAACCCTGTGTGCTTGAAGTCAAAACCAGAAGGGACATTTTCACAGAGGTGCCTGTGATCCCCTCAGCCTTCCAGGAACTGAGGAGCAGCAGCCTCTGAATGTGCCTCTGCCAGAGCCTCTGTTCCTCCTTGGTTACACTGTGTGGTGACCTGCTGGCAGGAGAAGCCCCTCTCTGAGGTACAAAGGGTTGTTAAGTCCAGGTAGAAAAAGAGCAGGTGACACAGAGGCAACAGTGTCTTTGGAATCATGGGCTGGAGAGCAGATGGGTCAGAACCTTTTCAGGGAACAGTTGTAGAGTCAAGGTGGTGAATTTTTATTTGGAGAGAAAGAAGAGAAAAATAAGAGCAATGAAGTCTAGTTCCAGTAGGAGCTTTTTGTGACTCTTAAGTACAACATCTACTGCTCTTCCCTCTTCCCTCATCCCCTTTCTTCCACTGTTGGGGGATTTACTTTTCCACTGGATACAGAGCCAGCTCTCGAGAGGGGACAGTGTGATCTGGATAGCAGCTCCCTGCCACAATCCCTGACAGATGACTGAAGCTGCAGTACCTGCAGCAGCAATTGGGGCTGGGGAGGGTGGTTTCCTCCCCTGGTGGGTGTTTGGGTGGGACGTGTGAGATTGTTTTGTTTTTCTGCTGCACCTTGTTGTAATTGCAGCCGTGCACAGAAAAAGCTGGGCAGTGCTGGCTGTGGAGGTGCTTGTGCTCCTGTGCAGGGTGGGACAGGCATCCAGAGGCAGAAATAGACACCAGGCCATCCTGTTTGGGCAATTCCACTCTTCCTGCCTTCTCACCTCAGTCGGCATTTCGGCAGCTAAGCCACAAAGGGAGGAATAAAGACAAATGGGTTCTCCTTTTGGAAACACCTGTACTTAAAAGAGCCTCCCTCCTCGATGGCATTCATTATGTGTCTGTTTATTCACCCTTTGCTCACATGATAATTTGCTCCTGCAGAAATGTATCTCAGCTCCACCCCGTGCTGGGACTGAGCCACTTGTGCTGGCACTGCTGGAGATCCTTGACCAGGACAAAGGAGCTGTACACATCCATAATGGGGCTGCCACAGCTGCCCTGATGGCATCACTGCCTTTGCAGGAGCTCATCCCAAATTCCAGTGGCTTTCTAACTCTGCCCTGCTTGCATTCTACATCTCTTCAAGAGCTGTGATATTTTGAGGTGTCTCTAAGTGTGAAGGGGAAGAGGAGCTGTTGATTGGGAAGAGACAAATGCAGTGCCAGCCTCTGTCCCAGTGCTCCCCTAATATAAAAGATTTGTGGCTGTGGGTTGAGCTGAAGCAGCAGCTGCTGTGGTGTCACTTTGGTATTAATTGGGGAGTGGGTGAGTGCAAGGAACAGGAATTACTGTGGAAGAGGCTGAGCCGGGGAGGAAGAGGTTGGCACAAGTTCCAGGCTCCTTTACTGAAATGCCACCCTCTGCCTTATGCTCAGCCTTCTTTCCTACAAATTAACCACGTTCCTGCTGCCCCTCTCTCCAGCTGAACATGCTGCAGTTTCGTGTCTTCTGGATAAGGTCCCTCCTTCGTGGTGTTTGGTTGCCCCAGAACCTGAGCTCCTGGTCCAGAGTCACTCAGGTTTCCATCCCACCTGGAACTGTGCCCTGTTTCCTTCACCTCTGTTCTGCCAGCCCAGGCTGAGGTTCAGGAGTCTCTGCTCTCACTGGCAGGAGTAATTGCAAAAATTTATTCATGGGGAATGCCTGTAACAGGCAAATCCTTTTGACAGACCACACAGCCATTGTATTCTGCATGTATTTGAGTCAATCAATGCTCTAATGCATATTTGGGTCATAAATACTCTGATATAAATTGCATTTATTCTTGTGACAGCTGTGTTCCATTACCTGTTATTTATTTGGCTCTGTTGTCCTTTCGTTTTACACCTTGTGGAGCTGTCAAGTCCCTGACAGAGCTCACAGCTGTGAGCCTTCCAAAAATAAACCCTCCAGAGGGATTTGAGTAGCAGCAGGATGTGTGTTGTTGGAAAGTCATTGGATGGTCTTTTTTGGGGTTGTTTTATTGGAAAGAGGAGCTTTGTGATTTTTACTTGCTTTTGCCCAGATTCCAGAATTAGACTTTTCATTTATGATCCAGAGGTCATTGAAGCTAATAATCCCAGTGATTAATGTGAATTTTGGATCACACCCTACGTGTCTCAAAGCTGAATGAATCAGATTATTCAATATATGAAATGGTGGGGTGCTGACTTGGGTGTTTCTAATTTTCCCTTGGAAGCCTTTTTAGATTCATGTCTTTTTACACCGTAAAAATGGCAGAATATGAGATTGTGAGATGAATGAATTGCAGTGTCCTTCCAAAGGAAAGGTCAAATTGCAGTGGGCACAGCACTCTGGACGACTCACAGTCATTTTCTGCTTCTCCTCCCCAATAAACAGCCACATCCCCTTGGTGCCAGGCTGCTGCACCAGCTTTGCAAGGTGCCAGTGGCTTTGGTGTTAATTCAGGAAAGCATTTAATCATGGAATTGATGACTCCAAAGTGCCTAATATAAGCATGTGCTTAAGTGCCTTGTTGGTCCAGGGCCAGAGCAGATGTACCTTTGCCCAGCAGAGATTTGAGAGCCACTTCTGGTCTGGTTTCTTTGTAAAACAGGGATGAAAACACTGTGTATGTGCTCGTAGTTTTATTCAACTACCTATTCTTGCACAAAGGTTTTGGGATAGATGCAGGAACTGAGTGCTCTGTCCATGGGATTTAGGTGTGAGCTGAACAGCAACACTGTTCATTGAAATATATGTGATATAAAGTTGCATGTGCTGCTTTTCAGGTCTTAACATTTCTCTGTTATCTCCATTTGTTTTACTCTAAATGTAAAAAGAGTAGATCTGTAATTTAGATCAGATATCACAGTGCAAAACAGATACACACACACTTACATGGCTCACAAAATATAGATGCAAATGGATATGTATTATTTATGAAGCAGTTTTGACATCTTAATATACTAAAAGAGAAGAGACATTTAGTCATAGTTCAGCATTCTGCACATTTTTGAACTATCCTAGATCATAATCCATGAAAAATTCATACTTGGGCTCTCACCCACTTTAATTTGTGGACACATTCCAACCAAAGGGAGGTGTGTCCTCCACTCTTTCCTTTTTTTTTACCTATTCTGTCCTCCCTCCCCCAGTTTTATACAATTAAAAGGAGCGAAGCAATGCCAAAATCCCACCCTGTCCTCCAAGAACTACTCCATAAATAATGAGAGTCAGAACTCTGTGACTAAAGAGGGATCTCCAGGTGTTCTGGTGTCCCACCCAAATCCTTCTGGATTTGCTGAACAACAAGACAGTGGAAGTTAGAAATTTTGTACCACAGAGCAGTAAAATCCACATGGTTGCACTTACCCAAATCTCTGATGTGGACGGACAAAAGCCAGGTATAAATCAGCTTAAAACCTGCAATTTCTGCCAAGTTCCAAATTAATCAGGAATAGGGTGTGAGGGCCCCCTTTCAGGTGTTCTCAGGGGTGTCACTGGCCAGGTGGTTTTGAGCTGGAGGAGGGAGCTCTGGGCTGAGGTGCTTCTGCAGAGGTTACTCTGCCAAGAGCCTCATTCCTGTCTGACAGAAGATCCTGGGTTAATGCTGTGGGGGTCTTTAGAGGGGGGAAACCAAGGGGAATAGTGAACTTGTCCTTCAGATGAGGCCATTCCTTTGTTGTTCAGTGATGGGTTTAGTTACAAGTTCAGTGTATCTAAAAAAAGGATCTCATGGAGAGACAGGGGTTTTACCCACAGGGCAGGTTTCAGTAGGGTGAATGTGGTGTTTACTGGTTTTCCTCACTGTTTCATGGTTTCTTTAAAGTACTGCTAGGAAGGATGAAAGAACCTCAGTTTCTGTGCCCATTTCTCTCAGGTCTCTGCTGCAAGAGCCAACAAGGAGCCTTTGGCTTGTTTTGTCTTTGCTTGAAACTCCTTCCGACCTCCACTTCACCTTCTCATGTTTAGGCAGAAGCTCTTAATTTATTCTGCCCTGGTTTTGCCCATCCCCAGATCCTGAGCTCTCAGTGGACTCTGAGGGGCTGGTGCTTTCAAATAATACAAGTGAAGGGATCTGAAGCTTCTCTGGGAATGAACAATCTGTTTGATTAAGGAAACCCTGACTTGTGAGAGCCCATCAGCCTCACAACTCCGTAAGGCAGGGCTGCAGAACATCTAATTAAATGGAACTGCTCTCCAGAGGATTTGGTTTGCAGAAAATTAGTTTTCATGTTCTTGGTCTGATGTCCATGAAACGTTCCTTTCCCTTTCTCTCCTTTGCAGTTTTCATCTGCAGCTTCATGGTGGCGGCGCCGATCTTTGGTTACCTCGGTGACCGGTTCAACAGAAAGATCATCCTCAGCTGTGGCATCTTCTTTTGGTCAGCTGTCACTTTCTCCAGCTCCTTCATCACTGAGCAGGTAAGACCTTTGTGTGCTGAAAAGATGGACAATCCATTCCATCCAAACTCCCCAGTGTGCACGAATATCCCTCTGGTGTGTGTTTAACATTTAGCACGTTGCATTATGTGACCTTTTGTGGGTGAAGTGTGCTCTGTGTATCCATGTTTGCTTAACTGTGAAAGCTGTTATTCTTTGATTGTGCACGTTCATAAAACATAACAGATGAGGCTTATCTAAGCAAGAGTTTCTGTTGACATAAGGGCTTTGTTTTGAGGGAGATCCTAGAGAAGCTTTAAAAAGGCTTTACAGAAGTCTGGGGAAAAGGAATCCGTGGCTATAAGTGGTTCTTTTGTCTTCTGATGTGTAACAGAAGCGTTGGAGTTTGTTGGGAAATCTGCTCATGGTTTGTGGGATAACAAAAGTGGTTTTACACATGGACTTTGGTTTCTTCCACAAAGGCAGAGAAGGTGGATGATAGGTAGAGATTAAATGTAGAATCAGCTCCTTTAACACTATGGATGGACATATCTGGGGAAGTGATGAGGGAGTTGTGAGCTCACCTCACTTTGTCAGGCTCTGCACAGCATCCCTGTCCTGCCCCAGGGCAGCCCCAGGACTCCCCACTGCATTCATGTTCTTGTCTGTCAGAGGCACCTGCAGGAAACAATGATCTGGCAGTTTCTGGGGGAAAAAATAGCCTCTTGTTTAAATCATATTAGAGAGGAGATTTAATTGCTGCAGGTGGCAACATTCCCAGGGAGACAAATCACAGCTCCTGGCATCACCAGCCTGATTTCCCCAAGGGAGGCAGGGACATTCCTCATCCTTTGTGTCCAGCAGCGTTCCAGAGATTGCAGTGCTGTGGTCATGCCTGAAGAGTGACAACCTGGCACTAAACCTCTCCACCCTGCTCCCTCCTGCCCACCCACATGCTCTGCAGTTTCTAATAACAGGGGTTTTCCACCTAAACAGCAGTGGCACTCACAGGTCAGTCTGGCTGTCACGTTGCCTTGGTTGGTGCTGCATTTCCAGGGCAAAACACATGTGGCCAAATGTGAAAGCCTTTAACTCAGGAAATGGTTCTGGTCTGTAGCTGGCCAGGAAGCATCCTTTCCAGAGGAAGATCAAAATAGCCAGACCTGGGTTAATTCCTCCCGGATTTGCATCAGAGCAAACTCTGAACCCAAACTACCATGTTGACAGAAATCACCCTAATACTTGGAAAAATCCCCTGTCCTGATTTTCCTGTGATCCTCAACTCCACCAGAAGACTTAACTATGAATCCAGAGGTCTGATGCCCAGCTCTTGTTCCTGAGTCCAGGAGATGCTGGAAAACTTTGCAGCTGCTTTACCCAGTGGCTGCAGGAGTTGAGCAAGGCCATAAGAACAATCCCAACTTGCCACAGTATCCCTCCCACTTTGGGGTCTGTGTTGGAGGCCTGGTCTCTGGTTGGGAATACATGCCACATGGAACAAGGTGAATTCCTGACACAGTGAGGAGAAAAAGGGGCAGAGAAGAGCTGATGCAGCTTTTTTCTTCATGTAATGACTAACTAGGCTTTTATCCTGATCTGGGATTTATTTGAGGAGCAAATCACTGGCTCTTCTCCCAACATTTTTAATTTCTTCCTTTTAAGACTGTGTGTGTCAGGGAGGAGATTTGGGAGCTAAAATACCAAAACCTCTTTGCTGGCACAATTCAAAGCAGTAGTAAACCCACTGTGAGCAGAGAAATGCTCACATCCAAGTCTACATGAAAACAGGGCTGGAAGGAGCAAGTTGGCACAGGCTGAGCCCATTGGAGAACTGCACAGCAAACTCCTTTGTGTGGCAACACCAAAAATGCTGAATTAGGTGAGAAACAGTAGCCATTCAATGAAAACAGCAAACTGTCTTCAGGGGTTGCCTTTCTTCAAATCTGGACACTGTTTAGGGCCTCATGCATCCTGTCAGTGATAGACAAATTAAATGGAACACACACCCACATAGCTCCAGTTTGGAGTGCAGATGGAAAGAGGCAGCTTAACAAAGGCAGAAAGCAGCTGCAGAGCTGCTGAACTCTGAAGGCACCCAATTTCTAAAGGTTTTTGGCAGCATGTTGGTGATGCAGGTTCCAGGATAAAATTTGGACACTAAAGGAAACCATCAAAAATGGTGTTATATTATATGAGTAAGTATCTGGATTATTTGTAATTAATTGTGCAAACCGGTGTAGAGCAAAGGACATGTTCATTATTAACTGCCCTAATGTGTTCCCACAACTCTGTGCTGAGCAGGACACCCTGTGTTGTGGGATATCCCTTGGATCATAGTCCCAGCTGTGTCCCCCCAACTCCTTGTTGGGGGAGGAGCAGCAAAGACCTTGGATCGTGTCAGCACTTGCTCAGAAGTAATGAAAACCAGCACAAAATTACATTTCAATCAAAATAAAAACCAAATAAATCCCATTTCAGGGAGTAATTCCGTAAATACACCTGGTTCCATGGATAAAAATAGCCAGTGATAAATTTAACTCAAGAAAATCATCAGAAGTGACAAGACTGAGATAATATTGAAAAGGTCACTTCTGATTCTGTCAGATAATGTGATTTGATAATTTATCTTAGTGCAGAATTTCTCTATAAAAAAATAAGATGTGAGCCCTCCTTTGCTTTGGTACTTGTGTGTTTCTTTGTGTGTCCCTGTTCAGCACCTCCTAAAATAAAAGTCCCATTAAAGAATCATTAACAAACTTGTTCATTAATCTAAAATTAGGTAAAGTTGGTACATATTTAGAAATATCTCTAACTCCATTTATAGAAGCTTCAATAAGGTATGTATATGCCTTAATTTGTATTTTGTAAGTACAAACACCTGCCTTTCAATCAGTCCTGCACCTGCCAGCACACAAATTTTGGCACTTTCACCTGCAAAACCCACTCTTGTGTAAATTTTGCCTTTTCCAAGCATTTGAGGAAATCACTTGCTGGTGGTTTGTTCATGATCTGTAATAAATCAGAAAAAAAATCCCTGAGCTGCTGTGTGGTGTAGAGTCAGAGCCCAAAGCAATGCACTGCACACACAATCCTCACACATCTTCTTTACCAGGATGTGTTTCCATCCACACAAAAAGCTAAATATGTGTCCCATCTTCATCAATATAAACTCTGGTTTGGTAAGTAACCAGTTTCTAGGGAGCATTTGGATGAGCCTGTGTGATGGCTCATCATCTGGAGCTGGGTTATACTCCAGGATATCTGTAATCCCAGTTGCACCATTTCTCCCTGTGTGCAGTTTCATGGGAAGGAACCTGGTTCTCAGGGGTGCTGAGGCCACGTGCTGACAGTTCTGGCTGCTGGGATCTGTTAGTCATAATAACACTTCTTAAGTGACTAATTTGGGCAGCAATTTGTCTTAGATGAACCCCAGATTTTGGTGCTGGACTTCCTGCCCCTCTTGGCACAAAATTCCAGGAGATCAAGACCCTTATGGGCACCAGGATCTAAAAGCAAGAAAGAGCTTGGAGGTGGAAATTGGCCCAGTCTTGTAAAATGCTGCTGTTTCCATGTAACTACCTTGGATAAAGCAAACTTCTGAGTAACAGGGGGAACTGTTTTACATGTGAGCAAAGGCTTCTGCTCAGTGCTGAGCCCCCACAAGGCTGGAGACCCAGAGACCTCAGAACCAGCCAGAGCAGGGTGGGGAGATGTGAGTTTGCAGGTGCTGCACATGCTAGAAAGTTGGGAAATGGAAAAGCAAGGAATTAACAAGGTAAACCAGGAATATTCTTTTGAATCCTCCAGTTCTTGGTAAATATATCTGTTAAAATGTTGATACAGTTAACAAGACAAAGCCTTTTTTCTCCCACTGCGAGTGAGCCTGGATAGATATTTCTTCTAGTGTTGTTTTCTTTTCCTTTTATTTTAATTTATCTCTGAAAGAGGAAGCAAATAGTCCACTATGGAATTCCACTTGGCCTGCAGTGCTTGCTCATGTCCTGTCTTTTAGACTTGCCAAATGTATTTTTATTTCCAAAGCTTGTCTTTCAAGGAGTGCCTAAAAGAGAAACAACAGTTTAAGTTCAGTAGGAACAATTGGTTAGCTGGGTTAATTTTAAAAATATAAACATAAACCAGCCACCCCCTCACACGAGATGATTCACTCCAAGGGGAAAAAAAAAGCCTTTAGTCTTAAGTGCCTTGGCAGAAGTTGTAATATAAAACACAGAGCTCCCGTGCCTGTGCTTCCACTGTGTGAGATAAATCCACAGTCTGAAAACAGAAACAAACAGCACTAAAATCCCCAGGCCATCGTTTTGGATGTAAGAAGGGCACTGGGTGTTTTCTTTGAAGTCACCCTGAGTTCCCGGAGTGTTTACATCCCACTCTCCCATCCTATTCTTTTGGGGCAGAGCTCTCCTTTTGAAAGGAGGCAGAAGGGATTCTCCCAGCAACTCTGTGAAGTCTGCAGGGGCACTCAGGGCCCCTCAGGGGCTGTGCCTGGGACAGAAGTGGGGCTGGAGCTCAGGGGGTGTCCGTGGCCAGAGCTGTTGGCTGGCTCTGGTGTGTGCTGCCAGCTTTGCTGTGGCACTGCATCCCTGCACACCAACATCTGCAGTTGGCATTTGGGTTTCTGCAGGCCTGCCCTTTGCCAGGCTGGCTCAGGAAAGGCATTATCTGTGGTGTCTGTGTCCTCAGGGGGGAGATGGGGACTCGGGGCTGCTGTGGTGCCCCTGCACTGCCTGGGACCTGCAGCCTCTCCTGCTCTGCCTCTGCTCTCCCAGGTGAATGTGGCAATCTGTGCATCTCCTCCCCAGCTCTCAGGGCTCCCTCCTCACCACGGCAGAGCTGCTGTGCTGGGGGAACTGGGACCAGCAGGTGCCAGGGGGAGGGGGTGCTGTGCTGGGTTTTGGTGGCTCTGAAGTCCCTGAAGGGGGACAGGATAAGGGCTCTCATCTCTGCTTTCCACTGCACAGTGGAATTCTCTATGGACTGGTTCTGCCTCACTGACCCTCTCCTTTATGTCTGAAAGCAGATGGTTTGAAGAAAGATAATTAATTC
This sequence comes from Calyptomena viridis, assembly GCA_013390005.1. Lineage (NCBI taxonomy): Eukaryota > Metazoa > Chordata > Aves > Passeriformes > Eurylaimidae > Calyptomena > Calyptomena viridis. Next base: position 129,457 of record WEIV01027070.1, read on the forward strand.
CCACAGCTCCCTTTAGGATTGTAGAATTGTTAAGGTTGGCAAAGTCCTCTGAGATTGTTGAGTCCAGCCATCAACCAGCACCACCTCAGTGTTCAGCACTGAACATGTCCCCAAGTGCCACATCCACACGTTTTTTGAACACTTCCAGGGATGGGGAGAGGCTCTACCACTGCCCTGAGCAGCTTGTGCCAGTGCTTGACAACGCTGTCTATGAAGAGGTTTTTCCTAATATCCACCCTAAGCCTCCCCTGGCACAACTTGAGGCCATTCCCTCTCGTGCAGCCACTAGACCTGTGTCCCCTCTCAGCAGCTGGGAGTGCAAAAGCCTGAGTGTGATGTGCTGGGGATGGAGTCACCCACCAGAAGAGATGGACTTACCTCAGATGTGCTTTTATGTACCTGCACCTCTGTGGCTGCTGGAGATGGGGCTGAGATCTCCAAAGCTGCAGCTCCTGGGAGAGAGGAATTGTCAGGTTCCTGCAGCAGTTCTGCTGTGAGAAGCTCCCTCTGTGTTTTCTTGGCTGTTGGACCCTCCAGCTCCAGCCAGGATTAGACAAGACATAACAAAACCCCTGTGCCCTGGACAGGCAAGTATTAGAGTTTCTATGGAAATTGGAAAGCATCTCCAGCACGAAGGCACCTGCTGCTCCTTCCCAATGCTATTCCCAGTGCTCTTATGAGTTTTACTATCTTGCATTTTTTAATATGGAATATATGAGATGTACTGTAGGAAAAAATACACTATTTATATATATATACGATTTATAGTATATATATAGTGTGTATATATATATAAAATACACTATTTATATATATATTCATTGCATAATGAAGCACTGACTGGGCTGGGCTGGAGGGACAGTGAGCATCTGTCAAGTCTGCTCTAATCTTCAGCACAGCTGATTCCAAATACCGGGTGGGAAACTGTTTTCCTGTGAGAACAACATCTTCTCTTGCACAGACAAGCATAAAGCTTTGAACTCTTGAATCTTGGGTCCTCACTGTTCTCTCAGATCTTGCTGACCTAGGACAGAAGAGATGAGAAAAGATTGATATAGATTAAATAGTTGCAGAGTGCAGAGTTGCTGTCATGTGCTTGTCTGCTGGTTGCTTTATATTCCTACTTTGTTCCTTTGTACCTGTCACTCTTCTAAGGGAAACTATAAATGAAAACCAGATTAAGGTGTTCTCAGAGCATCAGTCCTAAAAAATGAGAGGAGGCAGCTTTTCATAGGTGTTACCAGAAATAGAAGTGTTGTATTTTCTGCTCAGTGTTGGTTTTTTCCAGGCAGTATCTGTGCCTGTGTATCTGTGAAGCATTTGGGAAGAGTTATGGAAAACACAGCTGGTGATGGCAGCCAGGAGAGAGACAGAGCACAGCTCCAGAGCTTGCTCAGGAGGCTCAATCCTGTGAGGTGACTCATGAACTTCAAGGAACTCTTATAAGGGATTTCCCTGCCATACACTGCATTTCCCATCTGCAGAGTGTCTGGGACAGGACTGGTTCTGCTTTGCCCTGTGGGACCTGAGAGCAGTGAAGATACATCCCCCAAATCCCACCTTCCCCACGTTGGGTCAGTCTGGCACCAACCACATCCCCTTCAAACATCTCAAATCACTCTGGCCATGTGCTGCTGTGTCCAGAAATGTGCCTCCTGCCCTCTGCCTCCTGCTTTTGGGTCCTTAATGTTGAAATCCTGCCCTGTCTGGGTCAGTGGCTGTGGGTGCTGGAAGAAGAGCTGTTTCCCTTGCTGAGTGTCAGAACTCCTGTGTGCTGCCAGTTCATTGGGATGAAGGCAGGGACTTCCCTGGAATGTCAGAGCTGCCCCTCAGAGCTCAGGCATTTTCTGGAGCAGGTGGACAGAGGTTTGTGCTGGGACAATGCCAAGGCACAGGCTCACAGCTCAGTGCTGATTTGCAGAGGGTGTCAGGGCCCCCTGGAACCCCTGCCCTGTGTCAGACAGCCCTTGGTTACCTGGGTCACTGGAAGAGGTTGAAATCATTATCCCAGGGTCTGTGGTTGTGGTTCTGATTGAGCCCCTTCTTTGGAAGTCTGTGCTACCTTTTGTGTGTCTTTGTGGGAATTGAGTCAGACTCTGCATCTTTTTAAATCAACACTTTTATATTTGATGCTGTTTCATTGGATCATGAGAGTGCTTGGAGACAACAGCTGGGGACTGTGGTGCAGGAAATACCTTCACAGGCCAAAGACCTTTACAGGTTTGCCCAGTTTTTGATGCAGAAACCTGAATTTACAGTCTCTGTGTTGAGGAGTAGGAAAGTTCAGTTGCTGTGTGAGTTAATGGGTGGTGTGGGAGGAAACCCTGCCAGTAACATCCCACCTGTCCTGCTTTTGTTGTGCCTGAGCAGGAAAGCTCACCTGAGCCAATTATTTCCTGAGGAGGCAGAGGGAAGAAGGCATATTTATTTTATTTCCAGGCTGTGTATGCTTGGAAACACTCCTTCTTGTGTTGTCTATGGAAATGTATATTCTGCTTGTCATGCTGCAGCAGAGGCCTAACCCCAGGGCATGCTGATGGAACACAAAAACTGTCTTATTGCTTCAACCCTGTCTTATTGGAAGTCACTGTAATGCTTTAGCATTATGTTTTATAAATAATTATTTCAGCATCTTAATCTCTGCCTTGTTCAAAACATCCAAGGAATGGAAAGAAGGGAAAATGCTCTTTAAGAGGACTGGGATTGAGTCAGTTGGGGGTGGAGGGGGGAAGGGAAGGGAAATAAAAAAGGTAGTGGTGCTGCATGTAAGTTTTTAAGCAGTGCCTGTGTGGCACCATGTGGTCCTGCTCCTTTGGGAATAACTTCCCCAGGTAGTTGTGTGTGAAGGGTACCAAGTTGGTGGTGCAGAATGTGTCCCTTGGGGCTTCACTGGGATGTTCCAGTTTGGGTGTGGGGAAATGTTACCCCTCTGAAGGCTGTGAGCTGCCCTGGAGTTACTGTGGGTGTCAGTGAGCAGCTCATGGACTCTGTGCTCGAGGCTTTTGCCTGGGGAAGAAGCAGGAGGTTTGGTTAATGACCCCTCACAAAGAGAACAAGCCATTCATCCCAGTTTTAGGCTCACTGGGAGGCCTGGAAACAAATCTGAACTTTCTATTAGCAGGGCCTTGGTGGTCCTTGGTGGTTGTGCATATTGTCCTGGCAAACAGGATGCAGGAGAGAGGGAATGTGCTATTCAGGCTCTGGCTTGTGTTCAGATGCAAAAGTTGGATTTGAGGCTTTCTTTGGTTGTCCTGGTTGCCTGCTGATCCAAAAGCATCAAAAGTCACTGCAGGAAGTGCAAGTGCTTCCCCTGTTGCCACACAGTCCTTGGCCTCCTGGGTCCTGCATAAAGGCTGGAAAAAGGACCATTGTGTTCTGAGTCATGTGCAAATAGTGGGAAGGTGGGAAATGTCTTACAGTACCAGGTGCTAAATTAGTCTTTTGAAGTGTTGACATGTCTTTTAAATGCATAAAGTTCCCAGGCTACACAAAACACTGCATTTGCAATTCAGATAACTCAAATTAGGGTATTAATCTCAACCCTAATGTAATGGATTTTGAGCTGGAAATCCCTGAGAGTGGCACTGATCAGGAGTCTGAAAATATGATTGATGAAGTCTCATGAGAAGGTAGTCACAAAACATGGAGATGTGTTTAGTGTGGTCTAATAGGGTTGTCATTTTGTCAAATAGGCTGGATTTGGAGAACAAAAGGAAGCTGGAGATGACAAAACCTTGTTAATTAATAACACTTCAAAAAGGGACATGACAACTCTTCAAAGGTGATCATGAATAAGAAGAAGCTCCTGGGTAGAAGGAATTGGTAGATGCATCAGTTTCTCTCTGGAAATCTGATGCTAAAAGTGAGGCATCTCTCAGATATGGGACAATATCCTGCAAGGTCAGCCTTCCACACAGCTCTTGGAGGCTTCTGGATCTTGCTTGAGTCAGCAAGCCAGGGAAGTGTGAAAACAGAAAGCAGGAACAAAAAACTCCAGAGTTTGGAGTGATCTGGATGGTTCCTCAGCAGAGTTGCCTGAAAGGATTGACCTGCTGGTGCACTTGGATTTTTTAGCATATGCAAAGTAAAATATGCCAAGAATCAGCAGAACCAGCAGTGTGGGGAAAGGTGCTGGGGCTGTAACTTTGTGCTCATTTCATTTAAACCTTGAGGGATTCCATTAAAATGTGTCCTTGATGGACTCTCACAGCCTGCCCTGTGTTTGAAATGCCCATGGTGGAGGCACAGCACTCTCTCCTGGGTGTCTCAGGCTGATGCTTTTTTCAAAGGTGCTGAGAAATCACAGTTTCTGCAGTGGTTTTGGGGATAGGAACGTGGGGTTGTGCTCGTCTAGAACCTCCAATCCAACCTGTCTGATGGATTTGAGTAAATTTTGGTTTAAGAATTGGTCCAAACCAAAGTGTGAGCCACGACAGCCCACCCTGTTAATGGGGTTGGATCTCACATGTTCCTGTGGACATCACTGGAGGTGTTGAGTGTGGGATATCAATGCCTGTAAGTGTTCTGAAAAATCTGGGATGTGTTTATAGCTGGTTGCTTGAATTCAGGCTTTGCTTGTGGCTGGAACACAGTAGCCTGTTACTGCCTGGGAATTACCCTTTGGATCTGTGTACACCAGCCCATAATCCAGCTGCATCTGTGTGTGTCCAGCACCTTGCAGTGCTCCCACAGTTGCAGAAACACACTGTATTTCTCCCAATCCCTATTTTTGTGGTCATGGTTGTGTTTGCACCTCTCAGGAATGGAATGGTGATAGTGCCTAATGCCAGAGATATTTGTGGCAAGTGATGAGTGTGTCCCACCTGACAGATCTGCAACAAAACCCAACAGTTTGCTTCCTCCCCAGCACTATTAAAGTCCTCAGGGGAGCAGTTCTGGAAGATTCAGTCTGGCCCAGCTGCCTGGAATGGTTTTGGAACAGGGATGAATGACCACTATTTCAGCCACATGAAGTGCCACGGACTCCTCTGAGCCTTACAGCAGAGCCAGGGCTCAAAAGAAGTGTTTTAACTCCATGTTCTGGCAGGCACTGGGAAAACAGGGCTCTTTATGGTCCCTGTGATTTATTTGAAAACCAGCCTTTTCCTTTAAGGTGTGTTTTACAGCAGTGGTGCTGTAGCACCCACAGGATGGGGTTCTGGTGAGTGAGCAAAACTGATCTGGGGCCTTTCTCCAACTCCATCCCAGCCCCCTGTCATTAATGTGATATTAACGACCAGGAAACTCAATTATGAAGAATGTAAATCCCACCATTTGCATGTCATGTCATAGTTTTTGCCACAGGCAAAATGGGATGCAAAGCCCTTCAATTAGGGAGATGAAATGCTGCTTTGTCTTAGCTGAGCTTATTGTCAGGACCTGGTGGTGCTGCTTCATCACCCAGTGTCTTGTAATTACATTTCCTAATGGGGTGGAGAATGGGAATTGGGCTCACTCTTTTTTTTTGTGCCACCCAAAAATGACTGGAAAGAACCAGAAGATTCCTTCAAATGTGCCACAGGTTTGGAGGGAGGGCAGAGATGGGAACTTGGAGTTCAGATGCTGCACTTTTAGTGTTGAAAGGGAGTTTCACACTCAACATTTGCAAGTAGCTCAGAAAATCTTGCCCCTGATTTTTATCCCTGCAAAGCACAAAGCAACTCCCTGCAGACTCTGGGAAGTGCTGTGGGAATCTTGCTACTTCCAGGGAGGTTTGGGGTTTGTTTTTTATTCTCCAGAGCACTTAATTAGGTGCTTCACTTCAGAGCCTGTCTGTAGGTATGGAGTTGTTAAACACTTCAGTTGCTGATTGAAGGGTTTGATGAGTGAAAAAGGAGTCTCTTATTTGTTATTTTTATATACTAAATAATATTATAAATCTCAGAAAATAAGGATACTTTAATCAGCCAGAATCTGAAGTGCATTTCCAAATAAAACTCTCCACATTCAATTAAGTGTGCCTGAACAGGCCACCTGGGAGAGCTAAAGCCATTAACAAATGCTAGAGACAATCAAAAGGAAAGGTGAGTGGACTTTGCTTCATCTCCCTTGCTCATTTCTATATTTAAATATGTATTTTGGTCTCTTTCTGCTTGCTGCAGTCTCTCTTCTCCTTGCAGGGCTCTGAGTACCAGCTGAATTTTCCCAGAAGGGAATTGTTCAAAGGTGAGGTGTTCAGAGCTGAGAACTGGGGGGACACTTCATGCATCCAAATGAGCTGAAGTTTTGAAGTGTTTGACAAAGTGTAACTGGAGGCTGCAGAGGAATCAGAGCAGGAGAATCAAACCTGCTTTAGAAGCTGTACCTGAAGTCCATCCTAATTGCAGAAGGGTTTCAGTATTGACCTTGAGCAAGGGATTAATCAGATGCACTGAGGTTGGTGACTCAGTGGCTGCAGGGGTCTCATCTGTGCCATGGTTAGAACCTCCAGCCAGCACATGTGTGAATAAAACAAGTGTGAACGTGTGAATAAATGTGTGAACACCTGAAGGAAGGCCCAGGGCATTTTCACTTCAGTATCAGTGACCTGCCTGCCAGAGTTCAGGGGAGGACCTTGGGGTGAGAGAAGCAGCCCTTGTTGGACACAAATATTTTTATTCCTATCCCAGGCAGGCTTAAGGGAAAAGGAGTGAAGAAAAACCTGGGTAGAGTGAATGTAACAGAGCCACAGCAAAGGAGGTGCTGTCTGACCTATGGATTTAACTGAATTTAAATAGTTTTTCTTTGCCACAGTGGCATCCTCACTCTGGAACTGTGCTTTTGTCCCCAGAGAGCTGCTTTGGTGTATATTGATGCAGGTGTAAAGATGGAGCCAGGCTCTTCTCAAAGGTGAGGTCATTGTCACCAGCTGAAATACTGGAAGTTCATTTAAACAACAGAAGAAACATTTTTACTGTGAGGATGGTCAAACAGTGCAACAGGTTGTCCAGCATGGTCATGTCCCCAGGAGGGATTAGATAAAATTGCTTATAGATAAAGATACTAATCTTCCTTTGTTCATGCACAAAGATCTCCTGGACAGTAAGACACCAATGGCCAAAATTTGGCATGAATATTCAAAGTCTGGGGTGGACTTGACAGGAAGACATGTTTTTCAGGACTGACATGGAACTATTCACCAGTACTAACTATGTAACCCCTCTCTAGCTCAACAATATTTATTCTCCTTTTATTAGAGGGGTGTTAGAACCATTCCTGTTTGAAAAGACAGGGGATGTGACTTTGTGCTCCATATCTGGATTTGACAGCATTCCCATCAAATGTGTGGGCCCAGGACTTGTACCCACCAATGAAAGCCAGGTGCCTTGGTTATATATATTCAAAATTTGTAAAGCTTTAGGGGTAGAGGGTGTATTTAGGCTCTGTTCTGCTGTGGCCTTTGTCATCCATCCAGACACAGAATGGAATTTAAAACATCAGCATCATTTAATGCCATCGTGTCTTTCATGTTATGTCAGTGTCCCTGGTTGAGCTTTCAGACTCTCCAAGGTGACCCCCTGGTTCCTGGGAGGGCTGAGGGAATTGTTTAGTGTTTAGGCAAATATGTCACCTGCTTTTGTAATGTCATTCCATTGCTCAGCTCTTCCAGTGACTCCCAGGTAATGAGGTGGAGTTTGCCCAGTGAGTGTGCAGGAGCCAATGCTCTGAGTCACCACCGATACTCGGAGTGTTCCTGCCTGACATCATGGTAATGGGGCAGCTCGTCTTACCCGTGTGAAAGGTGTGGCAGCTTTAACCACTGAGATCCTGCAAAGTCCTGCTGCACCTGGGAAAACTCCCTGGAATGGGAGAAGAGGTGTTTGCTGGGCACAGGATGCAGGTTGTGCTCAGGGAAGGCAATGTTTGCCTGGGAGTGTGGCTGTCAAAGGGAACCACTGGTGCAGCCCCTGAACAGACTCTGGAGCCCCGAGGGTTTCCCTTTCCCACTATATCCCATTTATTTCTCACTGATCACTTGTGACTGCCCTGCTGCCTGAGTGCTCAGTGCTGTGCTCAGTAGCCTGCTCTAGAAACTCAGGGAGATGAAATCAATCCCATTGCTTTCTCCTTGGTTTGCTGTCATTCCACACAGATGTAATTTAGGCTCCGTGTGGCAATCCAAGCTGCCCAGTGGCAGGAATGGCTTTAGGCACATCTTCTTTCCAAGGATGCAAACCCTGATTCTGTATTCTTGGGTTTTGCATAATGTTTGTGTAATAAAAGATGGGAGATATGTCAAAACTCAGCTCAAATATGAAGTTTCAGGATGCTGGGTCCTCTTTTACAGAAGCTAAATGTAGAATCCGTAGGAGTTTAACTCAACATCCTCTCAAGGGTAGAGGTGCAGGTGCTGTAGCAGTATAATAGATCCTTATTTTAGACCAGCAACACCAGTTCTGAACCTGGCTTGCACTGGTCCTGTGCCCATCCCAGGAATTTGTGTTGGGATCTGCCAGTGGGATCTCCCAGGTCCATATGTCCCTCAGCTGAAAGCAGCATCTGTTCAGCTTCTTTTGAGACCCTCCCAAGCTATTCCTCATTCAAATGCAAATACTTAATAACCAAAGCTTAAGGATCATATGATTCCTTAGACAGTAAATCTGGTGGTTCAGAGTTGTACACATATTTGGCAGATTATAGGTTTATCACTGGCAGCTAATCTTTTAAAGAACTGTGGCTTAGCTCCCTTTGTTAACTAATTAAAAAAGAAGGAACTTCGAGCTGTAATTAGACCTATTAAAACATGTATTACTCAGTGGTCTGTACAACCAGGATAAATGGATAATTAGGAGGTTTCACCAAACATGATTAAAGCCAGTCATGTGTCCTAGGCCATCAAACATTTATGTGTGCTTGAGATTGAGAGTAAAGTCAGGATGAAAGTGGGAGTATAAACAATATCATACTTTCTAGAGAAAATACATGAACTCTCTGTTGCACTCAATGTTCTCAGAGGTCTTTTCCATCCTAAAGGATTCTGTGATTCTCTATTATCAATATTTAACTCCAGTCATGAAAGCTTTTGTTCAGATGTAAATTCTGGAAGGATTGTGTCACACCCATAGCTTCTAGTGTGTGGTAACAAGTGGTGACACCAGTGGGACCAGGTCCATCTGACCCCATGGTCTGTCACTGCTGTTCTCTACAGTTTGCTGATAATTTAAGAAATTTAGAAGTTGGGGAGTAGAGTATTTCTATCAGTGCATTCCCCAGGGCATAAGGATTTGTATCCCTTCTGAAACTCACACCTGGTTTTGCCCATTAGTTTTTGTTTTCATTTGGGTTGTTGGCCTTCAGCTGACAAAGTAGTAGATTTTCCAGCTTTATGGCTAGAGGGCATTTTTCCTTTCATATATTTAGGAGATGGGAAGAAGAGCAGGTCCACTGCCCCTTTGTAGCTCCCATTTATAGGTGTGAGTGCTTTCTCTGTGCAGTAGTTTCTGCTGATGGCACTCCTTGAAGGGAAATTCCCAGGAAGGCACTTCTGGATCTCTACAGCCACCATTCTTTCCATACATTTATTGTGTACTGGAATCTTCCTGGCTCGTGTCTCATCAGCACCTTTGTGCTGGTACAAGTTGGAGGGAGGGACTGGGAGCACTTGTACATCCTGAATTGCCACCAGTGCCACTGGATGGTTCAGGTGTTCCTGGGATAACCCCTCTCCAGGTGTCCACATCCAGCCTGGTGCCTTGGAGCTGCCTCAGCAGCAGGGAGGGGGATTGATGCCATGAAGTCCTTCCAAAAAACCCATTGCATCTCTCAATCCAGGAGGTGTTGACAGCTCTCATGGAGGTGCAGACATCTCTGACATGGCTGCTAACCAAAATTAAAGACATGATAAATTGTTTGCTGTGATAGCTCCTGGTTTCAAAAAACCTTGAGCTTCAAACACTTCATTTTCAGAAAAACACCGAAGTGTTGAGGTTGCTCTTAATTCTACATACAGAGCTACAAAACCAGGGAGAGGAATTCCCTGAATTGCTTTAGATTTTTGTATGTTCTGCCTGGTTGTCACACCCAAATGGCTGCATGGGCCACAATCCTGAACATCTGATCTCAGAAGAGCAGTGCCATTGAGGTCTTCATGTGGAGGATGTTTTTAAGACTGCTTTTATTCCCAGCTGAAGTCAAAATCTCATCACTTAAATTTGGGTGTCACAGCTTCAGAGATCATAGTTGAAATGTTAAACAGATATTGGAGTGTGTTAGCACAGGATAAGCCAGGGAGGAGGATTTGAGGAGGAACTGGGAGAGAAGAGTGTGTTATTTGTTGAAGATGATTTCATTGTACTGGGCATCAGATTCCATGGACTTGATGAAACTGAGTCACTGTTTACCATGAAAGGAATACTTTGTACAGTTTTCCTGCTTTACACAAGGATTGTAAGAGGAACCTTCCAACAACATTGGAGGAAATTCCTGTCCAGTGCATTCCCTGGCTGGGGAGCACAAAACTGTGTCATTTTTCTGTAGGTATTTAAAATTCGAGGAGCATCCAGTGCATTTACAAACCTGTCATTCTCCAGGTGTAAGTAGCACTGTCCACACTCACCCCAGGCCTGGCAGGTGACTGTCCCCCTCCCTGTGATCCACATCTGAACCTCTGCAGAAACCACAGCTCCCTGCTTTCTAATCCTGCATGACTAAGCCTTTCAGCATGTCATAAATACAGGTGCTCATTCCAAATACATTGGGTACCTGTGCCCCAAACACTGGCAGCATATTTCTGCAGTGGAGTGGTGGAGCTTTGGGAAATGGGCATAAATTAAACCCCTTGAGTCAGAGCATTGCCCTCTCTGTGTGTGAGGTGTGCAGCTCCTGGGAGATGCCTGGGCACAGCACATGCCCTGCCAGCCAGCAGGGAACTCGTGTGCCCTCACAAAATGGGCATTGGAGCCCAATTCACAGGAAAAAGGAGGAAGTGAAGAGTGCACACGAGTATTTGTTTTGTGTGACTGTAGGAATCCTCTAAAAATTCCTTTCAGCCAGGGGATTACACTGAGGAAAACAATGCCTACACATCAGTGGTAGGTTTTTGTCTGCTGGTGGTTTGTTCATGGCTCAGGCACATGGGGTGGTGTCTGCATGGCTTGGCCTTGCTGTAGGGCACAAAGTCAGGCACTTCCCTTAACTCCACTTTTTCCCATCTGAAGGAAGAGAATCAGTAATTGCTCATTATTCTCAAAGCACTTTCATGTTTCACCATAGAATCACAGAATGGTTTGGGTTGGAAGGGACCTGAAGGGTAAAGTTCAAACCCCCTGCCATGGGCAGGGACACCTTCCACTCTCCCAGGTTGCTCCAAGCCCCATCCAACCTTGAACACTTCCAGGGATGGGGCAGCCACAGCTTCTCTGGGCAACCTGTGCCAGGGCCTCACCACCCCCACAGGGAAGAATTTCTTCCTTATATCTAATATAAACCTCCCCTCTCTCAGTTTAAATCCCTGCTGTTCTTACAGATGATCTGTAGAATAATAACAGTAAATCAAGGATGTGTAGAAGTTACATTTGTAGAAATAGATTTCCCTGTGCTTACAACTTTGTTTAATTTCTGCCCCTGCAATTACTCCTGGGTGTAGCTCGAGCTGCTTGGGTGGCTGAGAACTTGCTTGTGCTCATGTATCAGGTATTCAGGCATCAAAGCATCCTGCCTGCACCCAGCAGCACCCAGAAAACTGCAGGTGCAGGGAAAGAGGTCAGGTTGAAAATCAGGTCCTTGCAGTTCACAGAAGTGTTGCTGAAACAGGGAAATGGGCCATGGAAAAAAGAAATCAATTAGATGAACAATTCCTTTTGGTCCATTTTAGGCCGAGTTGTGCTGAATGTGAAATAATCCTCCTTCTGAGTGATTGAGCTTTACTCAGAAAGGCATGGAATTCCCTGGGAGCTCCATGCCTCCTGCAGCCCCTTGCCTTGTGTGGCTCTGAGTTCCACCTGGATCTGAGCACATGGATCTTCCTGGGATCCCAGTAAAGTTCAGGTCTCCTCTTTGTAATTACAGCTCAGATTGGGACTGAGGGGTTTTGGAATTGTTCAGAGCCTCTTACTCTGCCTCCCTCTGTGAGGGGAGGTGTCTGCTGCTGTTCAGGGCAAGTGGAGTGAGAGGAGTGCTCAGCACCTTTGAAAGATTCCTTATTCCATAGCTTTTAGTGAAGGAAAAACATTAATTTGGGGGATTGCAGGTTCAACTCTTTCCCAGCTTTGGGATTTCACAGTCAGAACTTGTCCCTTGGCAATCTGGGGAGGATGGATTGGGTTTATCAGGTGTTGCTGTTTCTGGATTTCAGAACAAGGTTTGTTAAACTCACTTGTCTCCACAAACCTTCCAAACTTGGGCTTAGCAATGTGAGCTGGGTCTGGGAACAAACTGAGGGTCTTCTGCCTCTTTTAAAATGTATTTTGAGCGTCACTGAGTAAACATTTTATTATTACTTTTCTTTCATACCTATAAATCTTCACAAAAATTATAGTGGTTTTCTTCCCAGCAAGAGACAAATGAAACGAGTCTCAGGTTTTAAAAAACAAATGCACACAAGAGGATCACTTCCCAGTCCCAGGGGTTTCTATTTCCCAGATTTTGCTGTTGGCCATCCTGAATTAGAAAGGACAAGGGGATAGCTGTTGTTTCTTTCTTTCCCCAGTATTTCTGGCTCCTTGTGCTCTCCCGGGGTTTGGTTGGCATTGGGGAAGCGAGTTACTCCACTATTGCTCCAACCATCATTGGAGACCTGTTCACCAGGAACACCAGGACACTTATGCTCTCTGTTTTCTACTTTGCAATTCCCCTGGGCAGGTAAGTGACACCAAGATTTTTGGGTCTGGTTTGGGCTTTTCCCTTAAATAAATTCACATAGATCTGAAGCTGCTTATGATGATGGTTCTTGTCTTTGGTTGCAGTGGTTTAGACAGGAAAATATTGTGAGCAGTGACTAATTAGTAGCAGGAATTAGATTCTTTTTCTGGCCCTGTTACTGGTTCATGAGTGACTTTTGGGAATTAGGGGGGAAGGATTTTCATTTTGGTTTGGGTTTTTTCCTCTCTTTTTTACAGCAGTGGGGTGGAAATGGAATCAAAATATTTAAGCTGACTGGTTCTTTCAGTTGAGTTTCCTTATCAGCCCAACACAGTATCTGATTGTTGGGACAGGAGGGAATCTGTCATTTTTATTTTTTAAAAATAATGGCTGACCCTCTATTGTGAGGTTGTAGGCAGGGAGGGATCACATAGTTTGCATTCCAGTTCCCAGAGTGGGACAACATCCTGTGCAAAAGGGGCTTCAGGGGTTCATTTCCAGCATGGGCAGCATGTTCCAAACTCAGAGAAAAACTTCTGGTGGTGTATTTTACAGGTTAGAGCACTCACCCCTGAGATAAAACTCACAAACATCCCTTTGTTCTTGAGGAAAAAGAGAGAGACAAGTCCTTAATTGGTGAAAAGAACTTTTGTCTTAGCATGGAGTTGAAGGTCCTGTTGCTCCTTAATCTTCAGATGGGATTTCACAGCTTCAGATCATGTTCTCCCACCAGACTGTCTTGCATATTCTTCTTGGTTTCTCTTACAAGCTTAAGGAAAAGGGTTTCTTCCTGGGTAATTAGAACTAAGTGCTATTAAGTCAAAAGAAAAAAAAATGAAATGATGGAATGTGGTCTGAAGGGCACTTTTTAACTTAGAGCTTGAACATAAAATTCTCTAATATTCCTATAAGCACTTAGAAAGGGCTGATGTAGAAATTAAATTGAGAAATAAATTCTTTTGGGGGCTTTATTTCCATCCACTGTAGATTGAAAGGTCAGCTGTAAACTTCCACATTTCCATCAGATTTGAGCATTTTTAGATCAGCAGTGCTGGAGAAGAGTCACATTTCAGCCACCATCTGCTTCATCCTCCGTGTTTCTTCCTGCAGGAGAAGAAAGCCCAGGACACACAGTTGGTTTTGTGTCCCTTTATCTTTGTCTAAGAGCAGCTGTGACTGTGCCACTCTCAAAGCTCTGACCAACTCTCATCTTGGCATTTCTTGCAGTGGCTTGGGATACATCACTGGCTCCAGTGTGAAGCAGGTTGCTGGAGACTGGCACTGGGCCTTGAGGGTAAGTCACTCTTATCACATCCCTGTGGCAGTTGAGTGGTTGATCCCTGTTGGGAAGAGTTCCATCACACAATTCCTCAGCCTGTTGTTGTGTCTGGAAGGGAAAGGACTGGAAATTGCCCCCATGGATGTGAAGGGCATAGCAGGGGCACTCTCCAAGCAAAGGGGGAAGGGGTGTGGGTTTGGCTTGTGGTACTTGGTGTTTTCCCTGCCTGGGAGCAAGGGTTTTCCAATCTCTGTGTTGTCAATCAACCATGATTTCTTGATGGGGATGGGAAGATGAGGCATTGGCCTTAAATCAACTCCACAGTCTTTCAGTCCCCTGCTGTCAAGAAACTCCGAGAATGGCTTCCTGCTTTGAGGAAAAAACACTTTGTTCCAGTTTCCGCTTGTTTTTCTGCCCTGAGACAGTCGGTTTCCTTCTATTTTAACCTCTTGGGACCCTGATAAATGTGCTGAAAAGATAATCCACTCCAATCACATACTCACAAACAGACCCTGCACACAAAGATGTCTTGAAAGGGCTGAGAGGAAGTTCCCAGCAGAACTGGTTTGTGACCTTTGGTGGTGTGGGTGGCACGAGCGAGGTGCATCCTCTGGCACTTCAGGAGTCTCCTGGAGCTCAGGCCAACACCATTTGTACCAGCAGGTGGTGAAGTACAGGGGTTCCTTCTGGGACACAGGCCATGCCCAGGGCAGGCAAAGCCAGAACATCATCTGCAGCTGGACAGGGAGGGCAGTTTCCAGGTGTGAACCTGACATGGAAAGTGCCACAGGCCACAGCTTCACACCAAGAGGATGGCTACCTCATTCAGCAGCAGAAGGATCCAAGGGTAAAACTACCTTTTGAGCAGAGGCCAGCACGAGGAATAAGAAGTTGATGTATTGGATTGTTCTTGTAAAACCAAACCCATCTGTCAAATCCAAATTATTAATTTGTGCAAAGAGATCCTCTCTACAATTTTCCTATGCAGATGGTGTCTCCATAGCCATCCTGAGAAATCCAGGCTGTCTGCAAGACTGTACCCTTACAGGGTCATGATTTCCACTATAAATGACACATTGGTGCATGATTCCCTGACTGCAGAATCATTGGGAATCTGAGGAGCTGCACGTGTCCGTGTGCAGGAGAGTAAGCATTGCTCAGTTTGTAGTCACACAGCACACATGGAAAGCTCCCAGACATCAGTGTAAAGCAGTTTCCAATGGGAAGCCATTATGGGTTAACTGGAAGAGGGATGCATGTCAAGCAAGGGTTTTCAAATCCAGCGTGCTCCCTACATCCAGAAATCCTTCCCCTGGCCCCACTGCCTTGGAAAGGCTTCTGCACTCACCCAGAGAATAGTTGGTGGTTTTCAAAGAGTTTGAAATCACTGAAGAACCTTGTTTTGATGAATCTTTGTACTTATTAACACAATGGACTGCCTTAATCAGGGTATTCTCCAAGCTGGATGTTTCCAGAGTGAGGTCAGAGCCCAGGGAATGACAGGGAGGAAGGAAAGGAGCGGATGCCTCGGACGCTCTCAGGTTCTGACTGAACAGTCCCTGAAACCAGATGAATGGAATCTGCTTCCTACTGACTAGTCAAAGCATTCTGACTGCTGTGCTAATTCCCTGCTCCTTTTCCTGCAGGTATCTCCACTCCTGGGAATGATAACAGGGACACTCATCTTGGTATTTGTGCCTGCTGCTAAAAGAGGAAATGCTGAACAGCTTGGGGGGCAGCTGAAGGCTCGGACCTCGTGGCTGAGAGACATGAAAGCACTGATTAGAAAGTAAGAGCACTGGTGAAAACCATGCTAAGGCTCAGTTGGGACCATCCAGTGGCCTGGATTTAGCATGGAGGGACTGGAAAGTGATGGCAGACAGGGAGTTGCAGGAAGTTTAGTCTGTGGACTTAGGAAAGAAAATCACAATTACATCAAGTATTGGTGGTGCTGAATTCTAAGTTTTGCTCTAACCTTTCTAAGGCTGACATCTGAGGAAGAGTCTGCTTTTTTTGGATTGTACTTCACACAAATCAAGGCTTTTGAAGTGTAGAAATTGCAGTGTTCCTGTATTAATTGTTGTGCCACTGTTGTTCAGACACTTAGATCCTTTTTCTTCCTTAAAAGACCTACTTTACTGAGGGGGAAAAGAGGGTTAAATACCAGGAAAAAGAATTAAGAGGAGAAAATACACGAAAGTTTGCACTACCTGGTGAATTTAAATACATGTTTATACACCCACATGTGACTGAATGCACGAGCACTGAATGTGTTTGGGTGTTGGTACATGTGCTCACAAGCAGCTGGGCTTCCTTCCACAAAACTGACCTGTGAATGTGCAAATACTTGCACTTGTGTATTCAGTGTTACATGGGAATTCTGATGGGAAACTTGAGGTGTCCTTCATTTTTAGAACTGCTGGCTAGAATGCCTTCCTGGCATTGTCATCCAGTGTCAAAGGACAATGAAAAGTGATGATGGATAATTTATCAGTATTTCTGTGTTACTTCTGGTAGTTTATGCAAGTAGTGGCACCATCACATGGTGGCAGGGCTGGGGAGGGAGAAGTGAAGCTGGTCATCCACGAAAACAGGTGACATTAGGGTGAAAGGCCTGTAATTCACACATCATGTCTTAGGGACTAAGTACTGATTGTGTTCTGAAATGATCCCAGGAAAACAGTCTCTGTGAAGCCCCTCTGAAGAGTTCACTACACAATTACCAATGAAGCATCATGGATGAATATTCCATTGCTTTGTACCGTGTGTTATCCCTGCCCTTTGGCAAAGGGAGGTGGCAGGATGGGGGAACACTGAGTTTTGTGAAGCACCTCCTTTTGTGGAGCTCCTGCTTTTTCACTTCTCCCACTAAACCTCATCCTGCTTTGCCTCTCCCACCTCCGCAGCCGCAGCTACGTGTTCTCATCCCTGGCCACCTCAGCTGTGTCCTTTGCCACGGGGGCACTGGGCATGTGGATCCCTCTGTACCTCCACAGGGCACAGGTGGTGCAGAAGACAGCAGAGACCTGCAGCTCCCAGCCCTGTGGCACCAAAGACAGGTGAGAGTCCCACTCAGAGGGGGAAAAGGGGGTGGGGGATTATTTACCAGAGGAAACAGGCAAGTCCCACAGAGTCAAGTCACCAGAATGTCTGTAATTTCCTCTGGGCCTTTGCAACAATGATAGGAAATGCCGGGATTGTAAACTAGGTTTTATTTCTCTTCTTCATTGCATGAAGTCAAACCAAGGGAGAAGCCATGACCTCAGCTCTGTCTTAGTTCCCAGGCTGGGGGCAGAGTAGAAAAGAGACTTTTCTTTGCCTTAGAGGATGTTTGGAGAGCTGAGAATTTGGCTCCTTCAGACCCATCTGTGAGAGCAGCAGCAGAACCTTCAGGTTGGGAGGCACCAGTGGTGGATGGAATTTGGAGGCTGGAATGATTCCCTTGAAGCTGCAGGGACTAACCCTGAAGGCTTTTGTTTCTGTGTGAGGCAGGACTTCCCTGTTCCATTGCTCTGTAAACTGCTGTGAGTGCAGAGTTTTGGGGAAGGATGTCACAGACTGGGGACACTTTAGGCTGGAGTGTTTGATGCTGTGCAGTGCTTTGGGTTTTCAGTCCTGGTTATGTGATACCACTTGCAGCACGTGAGCCATGGAAAGTAATTCTTCATTTTGTGATTTACCATGATGGCAGAAAACACAAAATGACTCCCAAAAAACTCTCCAGGTAAATAAAAGATCAGAAAAACTGCCTTTTGCCAGCACTTTTGCTTTTTAGCTCAGGAGGGAAAATAATATTAGGAAAGCCTTCATGCTCCAGCTGACATAATCCCATCTCAAGTAAACTACTTAGTGGTTTGGAGTCCCATCAACCAGAGTGTCCAGCAGGCAGGCTCAGGCTGTTCTGCAGAGCAAAAAACACAGCTCCACTCTGACTGCCCATCTGCTGTTTACTAAGGGTTTTCCCCTCCTTGATGACACGTCGATTTCGAGCTGCCCTGGAGCTACTCCAGTGGAGTTCCAAAGGCTCTGTAATCCCAGGCCTGCACAGACAGGACAGAGAACCCTCGACAGCTCCTGGCTCTTTAAATTGAAATTAACACATTTCAAATGTGTAACCCAACAGCAAAAGGCTTCTTTGAAGTGGTCTGAAAGGAGTTGCAAAGTCAAAGTATGTTGAAAATCACTGGTATTTAAGAGTCTTATTAGGTTTCCTTTCCCTTAAGCCTCCTGGTGCCTGTTCTGGCCATGATTTCCCCTTACATGATCAATGTGCAGGTTGTTAATTAGTTTTGTGCTTGCATAATTAGCTTTACAAGGCTCTGTGTAGGAAGCTCAGCCCACCCAAAGCAGCAGGGTGAGCCCTTTGCCCAGGGATCAATGCCTGGACAAGTTTTAGGTGCTGTGTTTTTCTTCATTGCAGGGGAAGAAGATTAAAACCACGAGCACTCAGCAGGGGAGCTCTTTGCAATTTTCAATTCTTAAATCTATTTAAATTTTTAAAAACATTGAACCTATACTTAAATTTCAAGACTATTTTTAAATTTTAAATCTGCTTTTAAGTTTGCTAAACCCACGTCCAAATTCCCAGTAGTCAGTTCACCCTAACAATTTATCCAGCGGACCACGCCCACTTTTGGGGGGGAAAAACTCCCAAAAAACCCCACAGCTGTCTGTTACTTATAGTTTTTTTTCATTTACTAGCTTGATCTTCGGGGCCATCACGTGCTTCACTGGCTTCCTGGGTGTCATCACAGGGGCAGGAGCGACCAAGTGGTGCCGGTCGAAGACGCAGCGCGCGGATCCGCTGGTGTGCGCCGTGGGAATGCTGGGCTCTGCCATCTTCATCTGCCTCATCTTCGTGGCTGCCAAGAGCAGCATCGTGGGGGCCTATGTGAGTGTCATCCTGTCCATAGACCTCGTACCAAACCCCTCCCAGGCCTCTGTGCACGGGGCCCTGCAGGAAGCCTGAGGTGTTGCTTTGCTTCCGAATTGCTTCTGCCCTCCTGAATGTCCTTCTTTTGGCATTCCCTGGGGTGTCCCTGCCTGCTGGGTGTCAGCAGCCATGGAAACCCACAGGTCTCTGCCTCTGGGCTCTTCTATCTGTACTTCAATCCACACCTTTGTTGCTCTTGCCTAATGGTTTGGTGCAGGAAAATGGACCAGTTCCCTTGGAATGAGGGTATTGCAGCTGCAGTGGTACCAGGTTGTAATTAAAATATGATTTGTCTGTGGGCATGCTTTTACCTCTAAGTACCATTCATTTCCATAACTAGGCAGGTTGCAGCAGACCAGTATTAATTACTGGGTGATTTCAGTTTGTTGTAGTCTGTATCACCATAGCCCAGGAGCCACAGCACTTGATGCTGCACAAATGCAGATTAAAATAGGGCCCCTTCCTGAGTGCTTATGATTGAATTATATAAAAAGATAACAAACAGATCCAGATAAATAGAATTATAGAAAACCAGGTTGAGGTTGGAAGAGACCTTTAAAGTAAAAGACCTACCTAATCATTGGCATGATCACCTTGTCCCTTACATGCTGTCTGCTCTCTTCCTCCCCTGAACACATGTACTGTTTCTCCCCTGCTCACTCTTGCAGGTGGTTTTGGTCCCTCAGGGCAACTGCTATTCCAGTTCTGTAGCAGCCACTCCTACCTGGAGCAGGTAGACAGATGATTTTTTTTCCATCCAGTCTTTTCATACTGATCCAGTAAATTATTGGCAGTGGTGGCAGTGGCTGGCAAGGTGGAATAAACCAGCATTCTGTCTCACTTTGCTGCCCACACACTTGTATTTCCCTTTTATGATCTTGCTTGGCTGCATAGTCCAATCAGTTCTTATTCAGTTTTCCTTGCACTGTGTGGATTTGTGTCTTGTAATCCAGCTCCTTGAAGCACCAATTTGCATATCTGTAGGCCTCACTCTCTGAAATGTGTACTTTTTGAAACCTTGGTTTTCAAACCTGTCTCTGGAAACCCATTATCTGTGTGGCATCGTCGTCTCACACAGCTCAGACACTTCAACTGCAGATTTTACACTCCTTTAAATCTCCAAATGACTGGGGAGAGATGCTTTGCTTTGCCTTCCTCTTGACACTGTTCCAAGTTCCTCAATTTCACCAACTATTTCAATTCCTCAAAGGCATTTTATGATCTTGCAGAAACAGCAAATCCCGGGGTAAAATCTTGCTATGGAGCTTTTACAGCATCTCAGTCTCAACTCCAGGGACTTTCTGTTGATGTGGTGTTGGTGACCTGCCTGTTTCTGAGGCATCAATATTGCCCAGCACTGAGCTGGAGTCAGAATTGCTTCAGATTCAAGAGTACATGAGGGTGTCTCACCCTCCATCTCACAGAAAAATACAAATAATGAAGATGTTGACAGATCCCGTGGAAGGAGTTTGTGACCTGCTTAGATCTTGCTGTGAGAGCTGCTGAAACGACTTTATTTATCATTTTGGGCAATCAGAATTTGGTTAACTGATCACTTAAACAGAAAGACTTGAAGGGGACACAACTTCTGTCAGCTCAGCACAGATGAGAACTGGACACCAACTGGAGATGGTGAGATATTACACAGCACAGCTGGAGTCAGAGGAGGGTGTTTCTGTACAGCTGAAATCCCAGTGTAAAAAGGGAATTCAAAAAGTGTGTGAGGAGCCCAAGCCTTGGGCATTTCAGGAGCTGTTGCTCTGCTCTGGAGCTGCCCTGTTTGCAGGAGCCATCCCTAGAGTCTCTCTCCAGCAGAAACACCACATATCCTCATATGCCCTTTGCAGTGCATGACCTCATTTTTATAAGTCCCCATTAGCTGCTGAAGGACAGACACTTTTTAATGTCAGCATCTTTTGTCCTACTTTTTGATCTTCTTATTTTCCTCTTCTCCTGTTCCCAGTAGCCACATATTAAGCACATGTCTCATGAAATGGGTGAAATCCACATTCAACAGTTGAGAACTGGTGCACTCTGAAGTTTGGAGCATTTCAGTGATTTATTTATAGGACTTGTGCTGAATTCCTGCTCCAGGGGCAAGTTCTTCTTGATGCCTGTAACAATTCATGTGTGTGTGTGTAATTCCTATAAACCCAAGGCAAGCCTGTTTGCAGTGTGTGAGCACTCAGGGCTTGTTGCTGCCACATTCAAAAGTGTGACTCCACCTTTGCCAAGCTCAGTTTAATTTATCCAGCCACAGAACCCCAGCAGCAGCAAAGCTGTGGCAGGACAGATTTGAGAGCAGGTCTGAGAGCCCCCTTGCTATGGGACATGTGGCCCCTTGGTTCAGTGGATCTGTGTTCTGAGCTTGGCTGTTGGCATTTCCAGGGAGAGCCAAGTTCAAGGAAGACCAGTGGACAGTGGGAAAATGGAAATGGAAATTTCCTTGCTGACCAGCTGGGCTCTAACGAGTGGCTCAAACACCAGCACAGAGGAATCAGATCCAGGCACAGAAAGAGGGGAGAGGGAGGGAAAATGTGTGGGAAACAAAGACAGTTTTAGAAACAAATAGAGGAAGCTTCTGTAGGTCAGTGCGTAAGACTTGCTAAATAAAGGAAATTATTCCTGGCAGTGACAGGATGGTCTGGGGGCTTTAGGGAACCTCAGCTGGTGTGTGGGAAAGACAGTGGCAGTGGTCACATCATGCCATAGCTGCCACTCTTGCAGTTCCTTGGCTTGACCATCAGTTCTTGTTGACCATCTCCACAGAGCCAAGGGTTATATTTCACCACAAGACACTGATGCTGCAAAGCCCATACTTAATTCCAGCCTTGACTGTACAGAGATAATAATACCCATGTTATGCCTCTGGAGGGGGAATAGATCCTGCCCACAGTGGGTAGAGAACCTCATTTGGTTTGCTACAGAGCTTAACACATTGCTTGGTTCCTGGTGATGAAAATGCCTGTGCTTTGGGGAGCCCTGGCCTTCTTGCCTTTCCTAACTGGCTTTTTGGAACTGAATGATGCAAGTTGGACTTGATGATCTTAAAGGTCTTTTTCCAGCCTCAACAATTCTAAGCACAGAAGCCCAGGGCTGTCTCTTCTTTCTGCTTTCTCAGGTTCTATAACCAAATGTGTCAGCCTTTTATTTAGCTGCTCTGTAGTTCATAAACTTAGTTTCCATTACCAAAGTTGCAGGTCAGCCCTCTAGAGCTTCGATAGGAGTCTATGGTTTGCTAACACTCAGGATAAACCACAACAGTAACAAGGAGTGTATTGTGTAGGTAAGAGACAAATAACCAACAAAGGCAAGTTTGCAACAGGTTATTTTTCCTTTGAATGTCAAGTGAATAAATCTTCTCCTTTTTCTGTGTTTTGTTACAACAGATTTGCATTTTTATCGGAGAAACTCTTCTGTTTTCAAACTGGGCTATCACAGCAGACATTCTAATGGTGAGTGCACTTTGGGACAGCTTCCTTTGGTGTCCAGAGCAGTTTATGAGCTTGCAAGAACAACCTGGAGTCCACAATTTCCTCCCCTACTTCAACCTATTGTTTTTTATTATTAAGTGACATATAGAGAGAGGGAGAGAAAAGATTCTTCTTGTCCTTTTATTCTGAGCACCAGGGAGAGGAGATGTCCAGCCAGGACAGCATTTCTGAATTCAAATACTTTTCCCCAAATTTGAAGTGCTTGTGCAAAACTCCACAGGCACAGAATTGAGCCAGAATTTCCTAACAGTCAGCACATTCATGGATTTTGTTATCAATAACTCAGCTTTGTTCTGCAATAGGAAATCCTTCCCTCCCTCCTCCAACCACAAAGGCAGCCCATCTACCTACCATTCAACACACAGACAATAGAAACCCACCTCTGGGAGAGCAGAGAGGAAAAGAAAGTATAAAGAATTTTTGGACTGTGTCCACCTTGTCCAAGAGGAAACTGCCAGGGACTTTTCACCTCATGTCCTTCATTTTTCATTCTTTCTCCACCACAGAGCTTTTTAAGTCTTTCAAATCAGCAAGTTGACCTCAGCAGCCCCATTTTCACATGAAATAGTCTGGACATTTGTTCAAGAGCCTTTTGTGTGTGTTGTAGAGGCTCCATCAGAGCTGTACAGAGCCCATCAAACATAACATATGTTGAAACCCCGTTGTGAAGGTGGCGTTGCTTATTGTTTGAAAAAGAAAGGTACTAAGGCACAGAACCATTATAGGACTTGCCTGAGGTCTTTTGTCAGCTTGTTGACAGAACTAAAAATATAATCAGCCTGGTATCAACAGAAAACTCCCTTGACTTGTATTTGTTGGTTATGCAAACATCAACAAGGAAACAATCGGGCTCAGTACTCCTAGATGTAAAGATAATGGTGTTGATATATTGATTCAGCAAAGAACTTCAAGCCTCTGCTTTAGTTCTGTTTATGCTGAAGTTCAAGGTCTGTTTGTGTTTTAAAGTAACTCTGCAGTTGCCACCACAGATGAACTTTCCATCTTTAACTCTGTGTGCAGGGAACACTTTGGAAGGTGGGGTGGGTGGTTAATTCCATTTCTCTCACATGTGAGTTAACACAGAGAAATGAAGGTTGTCAGTGTAATTCAGAGCACTGGAGAGCTTTTAATTCCCGAGGTTCATCCCTCCTGGTAGTTTGGCTGTGCTGTCACAGAGCTCTGTGTGGGCTGGGCAGTGCTTCCCAATGCTTCCCAGTGCTTCCCAATGCTTCCCAGTGCTTCCCAGTGCTTCCCAATGCTTCCCAGTGCTTCCCAGTGCTTCCCAATGCTTCCCAGTGCTTCCATGGGCTCTGCAGCTCGTGCTGAGTTCAAGGCTGCTGTGCTGTCTCCACACTTGGACAGATGTGCAGCCTGCAGACAGCTGTGCTGAGGAAGAAATTACAGCCCAGTGTGGAGTTGCTCATTCCTGCCTCCTGCCAGAGCTTCCTGTGCCATCCCTGGCTGTGACATTCCAGGAGCGATCCCAGCTCTCTCCACTCGGAATCGGTGGGTGGGTTTAAATAGCAGCTGTTTATCCCTCCAGCCCTGGCTGGCTCAGCACATGTGGAGCCCAGCAGAGCAGCTCGGGTGGTGTCTGTGCTCAGAGGGAGGGTCCTCTTGGGTGAGTTCAAGGTCCTCCAGAAATTCTGTGCCAGACAGAGACCTGAAATTCCACCTGTGTTGTCTCAAGCGACCCCAAAAAAGACTTTTCAACCAATTGCTCTGTTACATCAAGGGTACTAGGGCTGGGTCATTGTCCTGCTTTAGTTGCTGAGGGGGTTTTGTGTTGATTTCAATGTGACTTCGGGATCCTGTAGCTTTTTAACAGCTCTTACAGGGTTTGCCATCTGTCTTACCAGCACCCTGTAGCCAGCTGCATTTTGTGGGGATACATTTGGAGTTATTTATGTTGCTTTAGTGCAAAAGAACGATTGGAAATAATAGTTACATTTCCCAAAACATGGGAAAGAAACTAAAGCCGTGTTAAAAATTGGATTTTGGTAACTGCTGCCAACTCCTCAGCTCACTGTTCTCTGATCTGTTTAGAAAAATGAACTGAGTGTCATATATAATGCCCAGCTTGATGCATTAATAGCATGAATGGACCTGTGAAAGTGCTAAATAAATGAAAACATCCCTTAGATCAGTGCAGGGCTGTAACCAGAGGGCAGTGGGATCACCCAGGGGGGTGTTCAGGCTGTCACTAGGTGAGAGCCAGGGCTACAACCACCTTGGACAGACAGCTTTGTGGGAAGTCCTTGCCAGAGGAAGGTGTGGATACCTTTAGTGAGATGCACTTTAAATGTTTGGCAAATTAATTTCTAGTGATTACTATTTATTTGGTGTAATCAGAAGTTTGTCTGTTCTTGCCTGAGGCTGGGAAGGAGTTTAAAAGCATTATTAGCGTAAGCTTAACAACACTTTCATCCTATACATAAATATTACCCTGTTTTCATGGATAAAAGCTCTTCAATACTGGCTGAGCACTGTTCCTGCTGCTCTCATTATGCCAGGAGCGAGGCTTTTTGGAAACTACATCCCAAATGATTTCTCACAGCTCTCCCAAGATTTACAGATCTCATGACTGCTTAAGAACCCTATCAGGCAGGTTGTTAAGCACCTCCAGAGGTTTTGCAAGTTTAATTTCCATGGCAAAACAAGGATGTTTGCTTATTATCTTCCAATTTAATTGTTGGCTCTCCTTTGCTTCGTGCTTCCATGGCCTCAGCTGTTCCTGCCCATGGAAGGGTCAGTGGGGCTCCTTGTCTGCAAGGAGCCAAGTGCTGGCTCTGATAAACTGTCAGAATGTGCTGCACTGCCTGAGATTCTGAAAGGCTGATATTTGTTCCAAATGCAAATTTGTACAAAACAGGCCCTATTCTCCTGAGCACAACTCTCCATATCTCCTCCCAGGCACATGCTCAGATGGTGCCTGGGGAAAGGGGGGATGTTTGGTGTGGTGCATGCTAATTATGAAACAGATTTCATCAGCCAGCTTTGCAAATTGGCCTTAGAATTGCCAGAACCCCAAAGTAGCATTAAAAATGCCTTGTAAGAGCAATAATGAATGAGCTTCAGTGCAGCAGGCAAGGGTGTAACACTCTGACACATGGGGAGTGCTTGGGACTTTGTGGAATCTGGTCCTAATAGTGGGGTTTGCCCTCCATAGCACATCTCAGAAATAAAGATGATGGACAGAGGCTTGGTGGCATTTCTGTGTAAGAGCCAGGAGGGAATTTAAAGGGCCTCAGCTATTTCAGTCACTTCTCTTTAGGTCTTTGCTGAGAAAAGCCATCCTCCACTCTATGCATAGTCCTGACACTCATGCAAAAAACTGCCCTGAATATTTCCTGTTTTCTTGTAAAACATTAATTCTTTTTAAATGTTCATGACCTGCCATGGAGGAGCTGCTTTAGTGTTTTGTTGGAAAGTCAAAGTCTTCCTTGAAACAGGCAGAGGCTGTGCCATAGGCATGGAGGAATGTTGCTTTTGTCCTGATTACCTTCCCTATAAATAAAACCCAGTTATTTATTTAGTCCAAAATGCTGCCCTATTTTTACAGCCCAAGATAAATTGCATTTCCAGAAGTTCTTGCTGTTGCTCCTCTCAGTGCCTCCCACAGCAGTGCCCATAATGCTGGGAATTAAATTTGGAGGCGGGATGAGGAATGCCTGGGAATGAGGGTACAGCCCATTCCAAACTATCCAAGGTCTGCTGGGAGCTGGAGACCAGGTCACCCTCCTTTTACTTCATTTAAGAGTATTTTATCAGACAGTGTGTGCCTGGTTTTTGTGGAGGTCTCTCTCAGGCTGCTCTCCCTGGATCACAGCCTTGCAGGAACAGCAGGGACTCCTGGGCTATTTCCAGGCTCTGTCAGTGCCTGGAACAGGGTTAGGGTGTGTTTTCTTTGCCTTCACTGCTGAAAGAGCCCAACATGAACTGTCCTGACCCAGCAAGGGCAGCAAAGTGCTTTAGAGAGTAGAGTTTCTATCAAAGCTTCTCCATAACCCTCAGAATTTACCTCTCTCACGTGGCCTTTTGCTGGGAGAAGGCTGATCTCCCTTTGGCTTTCCCACTTTAGTGATTCCAGAGCAGCTCCTGCTGCTTCCAGCACAGGAAGGAGATGTCAGCAGGAATCTGATTGTCTATTTAAAGAGCAGAGGTTTCCAAAGCTGCTTGGTCAGCCTCCCTGCCCAGCCTGAGTGCTGCCCTGAACCTGGAATCAGGGATGAGCCAGGACAATCCCACAGGCTTCCTCCTTGGCTGCTGTGGCTCTCCCACCTCCATTCTGTGGGATGTCCAGCCCAGGCCATGGATGGTTTGAATTTAAGTCTATTTTAGTATCAAAATGCCCATTTAGAGCTGTAATTTGCTGCTGTCTTCCTAGAACTGCAGACAGTGTTTGCTACCAACTCCTTCCTGTCCAGCAGGATAAAATGCTTTTGAAGCAGGGGGAGGGTGAAGTATTTTTTGCTGTTTTGGAGATGCTGGTTTAAGGTTGTTTTGTTGGTTTTTTTTTTCATTCCAATATGTTTTTTGAGGAGGATGAACAATCTCATGTTTATTTGCTTGCCACATGTTGGGTTTTTGGTTTGAGGGGAGTGTTTTTCTCTTGAATTCCAGACCAAATTTATTAAGTTTTGGTGCTTTGTGGTGTTTCAACCATCAATAACTTCCTCAGCTAAGCACACTGAAAACTTGGTGGAAATTGTACTGCTGCTTTCAAAACTAAATGTCTGCATAATACAGCTCCACATGCAAAATCATGTTTAATATGTGTAAAAAATATAAATATATATGCACACACATATGATACAAGTATCATTCAAATTCTTCCTCTAATTGGCACCAATTCACTTTCACTCCCTGGAATTGGTAAATTTTTAATAAATATGCTATTTCCTTTGTAGTTTTGCTAAGGAAATAGATATAATACAGATATAACAGAAATATTTTAGGTTTAAAATCCCGTTTCACAAATATAGACAACTCTGGATTCTTGATTTAGGTAGAATTTCTCTGTATCTTCTCAGATGCCCTTTGCAAACAGCCTTTGCACAATGTTTCTCCATCAAACTGGGGCCAGGTGGAAAGAAGAACAATATCTCACTCTTAATTTTTCTTTTCTTCTGTCTAATCCCTCCAGTCTGCACCCATTTCCTGCCTTTTTTGGGAAGTGGGAATGAATTTTGGGGCTCTCCTGCTGTTCACAGCCTGACCTTCAGCACATTTCTTTGTCTCTAATAAGGTCAAGAGCTAATTTTCCTCTTGGGATTTCTTTCTTCCAGTCGTGTTCTGAGCTCCTGGATGCAAAAGGAGGACAGGGTGTGACATCCCCAGCCTGGTGGCTGCTGTGGATCTGAACATCTTTTGCTCTTTTATTGCACAACAGGAGTTTAACAGGGAGCCTGGTTAATACATGGCATCAAAGTGCATTAGCAGTGTGCATTTGCAGCTTTGTCAAACCAGGGATGAAAGAACTGGCAGGTCATTCTGAAAGCACATGGTAAAACCCCAAGGAAGAGCATTTAATCTAATTTTGCCCATCATTCATAGTTGTCTGTGCTCGGAACAAGATGATCATTCTAAACAGGCACCAGTTCTCTTCCAGGGTGGATTTTCTCAACTCTCTTTCTTTTCTTGCTTGGTTTTTATGGCCAATTCTTTCCACAGCAGACAGGGCAACTCCCCTTCCCTAGGAGGAATTTTAAAGCACTGAGCAGTGCTCCAGAGCCTGTGCCCTGGGTGAGTTCTCCCTGCTCAGTCAGCTCAGGTAAAGGATCTCTCTGTAGCTCTGGCTGGGGACAGGCCAGTCCTAAATGTCACATTTAATTCACAAATGACTCCAGGGAAGGATTGCCAGAATGAGTTGAAGCCTGTCAAGGCACAGCTTCTAAAGATGCATTGAAGGCAGCCCATCAGAGAGAAAGTGGACAAATAAAAGGGATCATGGTCCACAAGCAGCTGAACAAGAGTCATTCCTGGCAGGAATGGCTCTCCAGAGTCACAGGAAAAGGCACAGTGAGATTCAGTGCTTAGAGGCAGAAACAAAGCTCACTTGGATTTAGAGACCTATTGAATTCTTCATTACTTTCAGCCTTTAAATCAAGACAGGATCGATTTATAAACCAGGATATGTGGACTCAATGCAGATGTCCTCAGCCAGCTTCTTTCACAATTTATGCAGGAGACAATTACTTTTTTCTGCTTCTAAAAGTGTGTTAAAAAATTGAGGTCATTCCACAGGACAGGGGTTGCTGCTTGGTTTTTTTTTTTTTACTTTTCAATCTTTCATCCCTTTCCATGATTAGGGCTCTGTTTTCTGTGAGCTCTGGTCCCTTCATGGGGAAGTAATTTGTGTTTTCCACTGTTCCTGTGTAGTCTGGCTGATTGTGCATGACCTGGCTAAGGGTGTCATGTCCTATTAGAGCAGTGCAGGCCAAACTACAGTATCTTGGCTATGGACAATTTTCCTAACGTGACTTTGTCACTTTTCACAAGAGGAATCACAATTTTTTTCAGGAACATAGAAAGTGGCTGGAGATGGAGTGGGAGTGGAGGATGTGTGACCTTTCATACTGATGTAAATTGCTTCTTGTTTGAGAAACAAAATGATCACTTTGTTACGGAATAAATACAATATCCCAAATTACAGCACATCCCCAGCACTCCCCTCATCAGCCAAACAAAATACAGGCTGAGGAAGAAGAGCAAAGTGTTTCCTGGGCAGAGCTGATAGTCAAAGGGCTGCTGAGAGGGCTGGACAGAGCTTCCTTCCCTCAGCACCTGCCACCAGCAGAACTCCAGAGCCAGCAAGGGAATCTGAGTTCCCATTCCCATGGACTGACCAGTGGCTCTGTCTGCCACCAACAACTGGGGCAGCTGTTTGCTGTGTGCTGTGTGGTGCCAGCTGAGCAGGGCAGGGCAGCTGGGCACCTTCTCACTTCACTGCCCTCACCTGTCTTTGTTTGTTTCCCCCCCTCTGCAGTACGTGGTCATCCCAACCCGCCGGGCAACCGCAGTGGCCTTGCAGAGTTTCACTTCACACCTCCTGGGAGATGCTGGCAGTCCTTATCTCATTGGATTTGTAAGTGCTCCCAGCAGGCCCTGGCAGGGCTGCCTGCCCGGGTTTGCTTCTGGTTATTGCCTTGTCGTGTGAAGTGCCAGGTTGGATGTGCTGGGAGGGTTTGTGGGCACAGTGGGAAGTGCTGCAGCTCAGACCTGGGAGGGTCACTGGGGTGTGGGGGATGAGCTGCTACATCTTTTCAGCCTCAGGCAGTTATAAAGCTTATAGAGGGCTCTGCAAAAGTGCTTCTGTGCTGTGGCCTTGGGTCTGTTAGAAATGAGGTTGGGGAAGAGTTATGTGTGTGTTTCACTGTCAATGTGACCCCTAAACCAAATCCCTGTTTCTGGGCAGCAACTTGCAGCTGTCCTGACCTGCTGTTTTGTGCCTGGTTTGTGTGATGATAAATCATACAATTACAGAATAACCTGAGGTGGAAGGGACCACAAGGGATCATTAAGGTCTACAAGACACCCCAACAATCCCACCCTGTCCCTGAGTGTTGTCCAAACCCTCCTGGAGCTCTGGCAGCCTCGGGAATGTGACCAAACCCTGGGGAGCCTGTTCAGTGCCCAACCACCCTCTGGGGAAGAACCTTGTCCTGAGATCCAACCTCAACCTCCCAATGGTGGTGTAAAACCCATGGCAGGGTGGATGTGTGTGTTTTCATTAGTGTTCCCTCCTGGGGTGTACACTTTGGGGTTTTGGTGGTGTTGCTGTCTGTGACAGGCCTTGGTCTGTGTGGGGATCTCCCTTCCTGTGCCACCATTATCCTGGTGCAGAGCAAAACAAAAGACACAGCTCCAAAATCTGGCAGTCAGAGAACATTCACAGTTGAAAATACAAGGCCTGGGACATGTAATGAGGAAAAGAAATCTAGATATACCAGGGGAATTTCCTTTTTCCTTGTGTAATATTTGATGCATTGAGAACGAGAGATCACAGGTAATAATTTATAAATTATATTGGCTTCCATATAAATCCCTAAGTGATGCTCATGGTGTGTTGAAGGTGCTACAGTTTTCCAGTGATGTAACTGGGATCTTCACTGGTCCCATCACCTAAGAGACAGGACTTTGTGCTCCTCCAGCACAGAACTGTGTGACACAGCTCCTGGGTACTGCGAGGCTTTTTTTTGTTTTTAAAACCCTCATTTCTCATCTATTCATCCTGTAGACACTGGTGTGTGTATCTAGATGTATTTATTTATATATATTTAATTTTGTGAGGGTATATATTTAAATATACATAAATATTTACTCTTGAATGGCAGCTCCCCACAATGCCATAGCTGCTCTGTGGCCTCTGGAACACACAGGAAAAAGCAGATGGAGATAAAGCTGAATAGACCAAAGAAATGAGAAATGTCTCAAGAGAATAAAAATGCACAATTTAGCTTATTCTTTATTTACTTCAACGTTCTGGGTACCCAGGGAGAAAGGATCTTATTTTAGAAATTATTTGAAGGTGACAAGAACAAAGGAATTGTTGGAAGAGCAGGGAATGTGGAGGAGGAGGATGAAACAGGCAGGGCAGGGAGCTTTGAAGGCTGGGGCTGAGGGCAGGGCTGGGACAGGCCAGGCTGCCTCAAGTGACTCTGCTGCATGTTCATCCTTTTCTTACGTAAAAGGGGTGTCCAGGAGGAATACAGAGGACCCTGAATGATTGCAATTAATCTCAAAAGTTGCCTAAGGCTTTTTAGTGTCATAGATTGAAAAAAAAAGGTCTTTGGTTGTAGAAATAAATGTGCCTTGCCCTTCTGGTATTCAGAGATCAAGCAAGTTGTGAGTTACTTAAGGATGCCTGGCTGAAATATGCATAACCCCAATTTAATAGCTGCCCTAGGCTTTCTTTAGACTGGGAAAATATTTATGGTTATTTTCAATTATCCTTTTCTGATGCTGTAATTGTTGGGCAGTTGTGATTTGGGAGGAGGCTCTGCAAGCACAAGGCAGGAGAGCAGGAGTGAAGCTCTGTTTCATGGAAGGAGCCAGCATCCATTTGTGTAGCCCCTGGAATGGCTGGACTCATCCTCCCTCTGTTGTGAGGACTGAAAGGCCAACTGCAGCTTCCACCCAGCACAGGAAAACAAATGCTATTTAAAGTGAAAGGACAAAGAGCCAACTTCTCCACCAGAGGTAAGGCCAGCAGTCCACTGGAGTGTTACAGCAATTGCCCAGCTGCAGTGCAGGGTGGAGACCTTCATGCAGGACTGAAACCTCACCTGGGCACCTTAAGGAAGGGCCTTGGATTCTGACCAGGATTTTCAAGGCAGTTTATGAGGGCTAAGCAAAATGTGAGGGAAATTCGGGAACCCAATTCCTTCTGGGAATGCCCAGCCTGAGGGCATCAGCTCAGTGCTGTGACTGCAGAGTTACCCTGAGGCAGAGCCAGAGCAGGGGGAGGTTTTGAAAGAGCAGCAGAAGGCAGGATGAATCAATGAACTCTTCACTGCTCACAGGATCCACCTGGAGCTCCCTCACTAAATGGTCAGTGTTTTGATCAGGTATGGCTGGAATCCTGCATGGGTTTGGTGAGTTTATGGTGAGATTCCCTCTAGCAATGCTGTTAATACAGAGCCAGATCCCCATGTCCTTGAGGACTGAGCTGTGGCAGGCAGTTGTTTCTTCTGGAGACCAGTAAATGTTGTATTGATCTTGAAATCCTCATGTGGAATGTTGAAGGTGCTGATCAGCTCCAGCCTCGGGTGTGTGATTGCTGCCACACTCTGGGGTGAGCCCTGAGAGCTCAAGGTCAGACTCAGACTTTCTGTAACCTCCTCCCAGTCCAAATCTTGCACTGCAGCTCCTTAGAAATGAGAAATGCACCAAACACACGTTAGTGTTTAAAACTAAGTGACAGGGAGCCCATATGTGTGGCTTTTTTCATGTCTTTTTAAATATTGATAACTTTCATCATGGTAAAAAGGCTTAAGATTGAGTTCCAAAGGAGTTATGCAGATGCAGCTTTAGAGTGGCAGCTGTGATTTGCATAAGGCTTTACTACCTGAGATCAGTTACTATAAATCAGCACTGCCTGTTCATTCACAAACAAGAATAGGCATTGCAGTGCTATTTCATTAGATGAGACAGCTTTTATTCCTAGAGAACTGTAACTTATTTTCAGGACCTTTGTGATAACCAACTTGCAGAGTTTAAGTAGTTCCTGTTTAACAGCTCAGAGTGTCACTCCATGGTTTGCTCTTGAGGTAGTTGGTGAGAAATCTCCCCTATTCAGTCCCTTATCCCAGATACCTCCAGTACTTTATGTCTTTGACAGCTCCCACTATGCAGACACGACTGCTAAAGCACAGAAAAGTTGAGAGAAATACCCCAAATCCCACCACTCATGTTGAGTGTCAGACAAAGGTCTTCAACTGTGCCCTAGACAGCATTTCACACTGAGAAGAGCCAAGTGGAAGGAGGCAGCAGCAGCATGTGAAATACAAATCCCTCTTGTCAGGCTTCATCACAGCTCCAGCTCTTTGTGTGACTGGTTCTGGTTACATCTTTTCTTTGTGTGAGTAATTCTGGTTACATCTTTTCTTTGTATGAGTAATTCTGGTTACATCCTTGGTACCCTTGAAAATTAGACAACTGGAAGAAGTGCCCGTGAGTCAGTGAGTCCCTGTGTCCATGGATGGACCTGTTGTCCCTACTCAAAGTTTCCATTATCCTTCACACCACCAGCACTCCCTGACATTCTCTTTTCCTTCAGGAAATCTGAGTACAGGCAGAGGTTGGTTTGTTTATTATTATTCTGAGGCTGTGACTTGGGTTTTTTGTCTTTCCTTCCTCCAGATTTGTCATTTGCTTCCCTCTCCCACTCTTGCCTTGCAGTGATGAGAAACAGGCACCTCCCACAGGTGCCAGGTCTCTACAGGTGCCAGGGCACTTGGTGCAGTGGGCACACACTGTCCCCTCTGCCCTGGTGCTCTTTGCCCCCCTGCTTGCTTAAATTCTCTCTTCTCTTCTCTGTGCAGCCACCCATGAGGTTTGGGGATAGAAACCTGTCTGTATCTTGTCATGTGGCCACATCAGCCTGTGAGGAGAGTGTTCTAAAGTGCCAGAGCTCAGCTCTCCTCCACCAGCACCTTTTGGTGGGATAAAAGCTACTCCCTGGATTCCTCTGATGGTGATTCCCACCTGTCCTGCCCTCCTTGGCTCCTGCTGTGCCAGTTTTCTGGGGGGACACCACTTCCAAGCAGTGACAGGATGGAATTCCACAGTCCAGGCTGTGGGAGCCTTTCACCCTTCTCTTCCTTCCCCAACTTTCCTATGTGAGCAGGCTGATCAACCAGCTCTAATGAGCTACTTAAGCAACAAGAATGCTAATGACCTTCCTTTAGCAAGTAGTTAGCAGTGTTAATTATCCCTGGTGCAGAGTATCAGGGCAGGGAGATCAGCATTTCATTAGGGGCAACCCAAGGAAAACTGTAGTAAATGCAGCAATTAAGATACTTTTTAATGAAAGATATAACTGGAGGTGTAGATTTCACAGCACCTTGTCCCAGTTTGAGGCAGCCTTTTTGTTCACTGGGTTTGGAGGTGTTTACCCAACCAAGTAAATAGATCAGTATAGAAAGTGCTTCTATGTGGGAAGACTTGCCTGCCTGAGGAAGCAGAATTCATGTATTATGGTTTACAATTCATATTTTATGGTTTAAAATGCCATGGCTGCTTCAGAGTAGGACATGCTTACCCTGGAAGAACATTTTTTCCAGTTTAGTTTGCTGGATTAAAACAGGCCACAGCCCATTGGGACTCAAATCCACTGCTGTCTGACTGACAGGCAGGGTGGTGGAATAAAGTGGATCGTTGGGATGTGATGCTGCAGTCTGGGTGCTCTGTCCTTGTCTGACCTGTGCTGCCATTCCTCAAATATGGCCCATTAGGTGCTTGCTGATGGTTCCCCAGCACTGTCTGTCCTGCCAGGGCAGGGTGAGAGATGAACTCGGGGCCAAAAAGGCAATCCTGTCTTGCAGCAAAACTGTGCTAAATATTCTCCTGGCATCACTCTCTGTTTCATGGGACCACCAGGAGATATTCCACTGCTGTTGGGGGCCTAAAGATGGGACAGATATCTCTTGTCTTGTTGCCTTTTGCAGCATGTTCTAATATTCATAGTGTACATGAGTGTGTATAGGCAGCACGTCCCATCACCTGATGGAGTTGGTAGATGAAATGTGATCCACATTTACGGTTTTTATTGTTCTCTCTTCACCAAGTGCCAGCTGCCTCACCAGTGTGCTGCAGCCCTGGTGGTGTCACCCCTGTAGAGCTCTTCCTCCACTTGTATGACCCACTTTGTGGTGGGTAAAGTGGGACTTGCCCTTGGAAGCCTCAACACCCAGTGTGTCAGGGATGCACCTGTGAGGAAGAGAACCCTCAGCCTCATTACCTGATTCTTCAAGCAGTGACTTTAACTTGAGGATTTCTCTGGCCCTGGCTGAGCTGACTAATTAAAAGCCTTTTCCATAGTGAACTGAAAGGCCACATCTTTGCCATGGCTGTCAGCTGCAAAATAAGGGGAGAATTAACCACCTGGAGACCAATCCTCGTGGGATTTATGTCCTCATTGCAACGAGCTAACAAGCTTCCCACTTGTGATGACTCAGCAGCAGACACGATTCAAGTCTGCCCTAAAATACCAAATTACTTCCCCTCTATAAAACACTCTTTGCCAAGGGTTCCCACCCTGCTCTGGTGTTTGTCCAGAGCTCTGTGCACCTCTCATGGCTTTGGTTGGATGTGCAGGTTCTCAGTAATTTTGATAAACCTTGAATGTATGTGAAAGCATCTCATTAGAGAAAGCCCAGGAATGCAGAGCAGGTCGTTGGTGCACTCGAGGATTTCAAGCTCTGTCCCATGTGCTCTGTCCCTCCCCTGTGCCCTGAAAACCTCATTAAATCAGTGGTTTCTTCCTCTGAGCTGCCAAGGACCCTGTGCACTCCCAGGCCAGCCAGTTCTCATGGTGCTGAGCCCCTTTCAGAAAGAGATGAATCCCTTCCTTCTCCTGGGATGTACAGCCAGGGAAGGGCCTGTGCTCCAAGGAGAGGTGGGGGACAGGCTGTGCTCCCAAGCCACACACCTATTTCCATGGGATTGGGCATCCCCATCCCTACAGAGTGAGGTACCTGCCCTGTGAGTTCCTCCACATTCCCTGGTATGAGGTGTCTCCCACTGGGACAGGACAAAACCCCTGGGCAGAGCAAGGCAGAGAAAGGCAGTTAAGGACACAAAAAACTGGACTCTGAACCCTCTGCAGGGCAAACAGGCAGATGTTGCTCTGACCCCCAGACATACCAAGTCCATGTCTGGCTCTGCAGCAGAACCTCTGATGGAGTATTTTAATTTACTGCAGCCTTGACCACGTATTTAATGCATCCTGCTCATCCTGGGAGGGGGACAAGGGCATAACAGATGAGGCTGCCACAGGGAAAGC
This sequence comes from Calyptomena viridis, assembly GCA_013390005.1. Classification (NCBI taxonomy): domain Eukaryota; kingdom Metazoa; phylum Chordata; class Aves; order Passeriformes; family Eurylaimidae; genus Calyptomena; species Calyptomena viridis. The sequence goes on from WEIV01027070.1 coordinate 165,447, forward strand.
ACTGCAGGGATCTTTCCTGTGGGTGTTGCTGGGGCAAACTCAGGTACCACATATTAATAGAGGAGATTGATATTGTCACCAGCCAAGTATTAAATCTGTTTGCAACCTCAAAAGGATGCAGTTAAGATTAACAGATCATTTTTGCTTTTTTTTCTTTGCATGCCAAGAATTGAAATAACTTTCAGACTATAATTGCTTTTACCTTTCTGTAGTTTTCTGAACAAACATCATTAAAAAATCAGGTTTCCTGCCTCTAATCATAAAGTGTTCCTCATGCCATTTAGCACAGTATAAATGCTTGTGCTCCCCCACAGGCCCAGCAAATTGTTTACTTTATAAAATGCCTTATTTTTGCTTTCTCATCTTCATTTGCATTCATATTAGATTTTTTTTAAAAAGTCAAAGGAACCTTTCGCGTGCATCTCTGACTTGTGAGTGGGTGGACCCCAAACCATTGTGGTGACACTGTGGGGGTTACAGGGAATTCTGTGTTAAGGAACTGTGCTGAAGAGAGCAGCCAGGGAGAACCTGGCTTTGGTTGGATGTGCAGGTTCTCAGTAATTTTGATAAACCTTGAATGTGTGTGAATGTTTGTATCTGGCTTGTGTCAAACTGGTAATCTTGAAAATCAGGTATTTGTGCCAGAAATGGCCTTTTTTGTAGCAGGATTTGTGCCCAAGTGGCAATGTCAGAAATTTGGAAAAACCAAGCAGTTGCAGAGGAATTGGGATATTGACTTGGCAACGTGAGAGAGGAAAGGAAACGGTGCTTTCAGAGATGTTATCATTGAATTGTCTAATTAATAAATCACTTCATTAACCCCCCTGTGCTGTTCAGGAGGGACAGCACAGAGATCCAGAGCTTTCCTTGGGCCTCATCCCACCTCAGCTATGGCATCAACAGCCTGCCCTGTGTTCCAAAACACACAGCACACACTTCCCAGGAGAGCAGTGAAGTTTCCCTTTGTTCCTTCATCGTGTGCTGCCCTCGGATGGAGCCACAGCCGGGGCTCTGGGGCTTGGGATGGTGCCCACTGCAGCTGGGCTGCCCCTTCTCTGGGGAGTGGGCACCTTCTCCAGCTGCACTCCACCCAGCTGGCTGAGCACACACCATCCTTGTTCTGCTGGACAAGTGCCACGGGCTGGAGTTTGTTTAGCAAAGTCATTCCTCTTGTCTGAGACCTGCACAGCGAGGGAGGGGACGGGAACTTCCATCCTTAGTTGGTATCAGACCTGTGATTACACTGCAGAGCAGCAGGACCTCCTCCTTGATCTGCCACCCCCACGCTGTGGGTAAATGCTGTGAAGCTTTTGCCACCTCCCAGCTGGCAGAACAAAGGAAGGAATCCCACACATGACTCCAGGCTGCAGCTCTGGCACCGGCCGTGTGTGCAGCCCCCACAGTTTGTTACTCATGTTGGACAGAAGACCCCAAAAACGCTGCTCGGTTTGGCTCTTGCCAAATCACAGTTGGCCAGCTCAGGGTGCTGCCATTGCCAGGAGTCTGGAAAGCCCAAAATTGGCAATCCAGAGCAGACCATTTGGCAAACGGTGTGTCATTCTTGGAGCCCAAGTCTGTAATTATGTCCTGTGTCCTCTTGAGAGGAGAGGCCAAAGTTGCAGCCTTAGCAGGTGGCTTGTGGCTGAGTGGAACAAAAAAACCCAGAGAACAGTGACTGGTAACAGCAAAAACGTGCCAAAAAAAATGTGAACCCTGATAAAGTTCTGGAGTTGAGAGGCAGACATGGGTGAGGGGATTATATGGAAGCCAGATAGGAAAGCCCAGCTGTCTTGGGGGGAAGAATTATATCTTGAATGGAGGAAACATGTTTTCTCTAATCTGTGCACTTAGAGAATGTGTTGGGTTAAAAATGAACTATATAGCAGATTTAATGTTACTATGATTTTTTGGCATAAAAGGTCAGCACAATGCTTAGAAGGGAAGGTGTGTCACAAGCTTTACTGGGAGTTTTATTTGTTGGAGACTTTATGTTTTCAAAGCTGGTTTTAGCCTAGAATGTTGTGTCATCCATAAGGGAAAGCAGTCAGGAGCACATGCCTGGCTTTTCATCCTCTGCTGCTGATTTATGATGTCAATTGGTGAAGTGATTTATTGTCTAGTCCTTTTGGAGAATAATTATATCCATTCCCAAAAATGAAAAGTGGTTTAGAATGTCTAGATCTCTTAGAATAGCCTCAATTCTGGCTATTGCAGCTTGACTGAAGGGCTGACTCGATGCCAAATTGTGGTTCATAATGAAGAGTAAGGGAAATGTTGGGAATTAAGGTGTCTGGAAACAAAAGGGAATTAATGACCAGCTGATGTCTGTTTCCTGGGTGCAGAGCACATTCTGCTACTTCCCCATGGGTGCTTTCTTTTCACATTCAAATCTTGCTGCCAATTTTTAATAAATCTCTCAGACTAATGGCCACTGTTATTTGCCTTCAGTCTGAGGACATTTGAACCATCATTTCACACATTTCATGTTCATAACACTCTTGGTTTTCCTGGTGGTTTACACTGTGAAGCAAGTTCTCTTTGAGGAGACAGGAGCTCTTCCTTAGCTGTATCCCAAGCAGTGGGATTTTCTCCTCATCCTTTCTAAGGAAGGGAATGAAACACAGAGGTCAGGTTGAAATCCTTGAAAACTTGAGAGTGCTCCATCCTGAAGGACAACCCTCAGCTCCTGTGAGTGCAGTGGTGTCACCTCCAGCATCAGGCTGCTCCTGCTTTCTACCCCTCCAAGTGGGAGCCAGGCTGAGCTGTAAGAGGGGTGTTAATCCAGAGTGTCCCTGCTAAAACACCCTCAGTGACCTGCTCACTTGAGTCCCCACGAGCATCATCCTGCTGTGACCTTGTCCTGTGCTTGGCCTGTGCTGAGGAATCTCCCCACACACATTTACCTTCCAGGTCTCTGCACTTGGCTGTGAGATGGTGATTTCTCCTGCATGTGACATTTCCTCACTTGGCTGTCAAGATTTAAGCCTTGAATGTCAGAACTTGCTTGTAGGTTGTGTCTGATCCACCTTTTCCATCCCCAAATGTGGCAGTTTGGAAGTTGCTGCACAAGCTTTGACTATTTCTGGAGCCGATTGCGTGTGTTCACAGCAGTAGGATTTTATGTTACAAATTCCCTGCAGTCTTTTGGTATAAACTAGTATTTCTGCCTCCACAAAAGGTCATGGAAAAAACCAGAGCTGGACATTTAAATACCCAGTGCCTTGAGACCCACCCCAACTGCTGCTACAACCCTGTTGGATTTATAGAGAGTTGCTGGACAGTAAATATTAAAATGTGATAGTTTTGGCTACAGATAGACATTAAATTTTACTGAATTTTAGCAAAAGCTTTTCATAATGAACTAAATAATGCCACTGCATGTCTCTGCTCCTTCGTGTAGGTGCAAATTTGTGTTCACTGTCATGTAATTATGCTTTTTGGCTGTTGGAAGGTGCAGGTTGCCTTAGCTCATAAATTTGGTGGTGCAGTTCTTTGGTGTGAGTGCAGCCTCTGTGTCTGAGCCTGAGGGCAGAGCCACATTTTCCCCACAATTACACTTCAAGCTTGGGAGGTTGGAAGAGGGAATGAGCCCCATACCCCAGACATGGGAAAACCCCATGTTCGAGTTCTGTTCCTGCAAATCCAATGGGATCTCTGGGTTTTTTGTTCTGTGAAAAACACTTCCCCCTTCCCACTCAGTACAGAGAAATGGAACTGGATTATCTCCTTTTGCCAAAAGGTAGGTCAGGTGTGGGAGCAGGCAGTTGATAGGAATTGCAGGAGATGGATCACTCCCTCAAAGCCAGCGTGGCCCTGCCAGCACTGGTGGCACTTGGGCAAGGTTGGACACCCATGGATGCAGCCACTGCTGCAGCCCAGGGGAACATGGGCTGTGGGAAGAATGCTGGATCAGGCCAGAAGGGTGACAGGCAGAGCAGAACCCCTGCCCAGCTGCTCACAGCAGGAGCTGCCCAGGCTGAGTGTGCAGGGGACACCGGGTTTTTACTGAACACACTGTTCCATTTTAGACCTGGTGCACGTGTTTGGTGGGTGGTGGTTCAGGGGGTCGTGTTCCCTCAACTGGTACCGTGTCTCTTTTTCACCTGAGTGACTGATCTTTTTGCCCCTCTCTCCTAGATCTCAGACCTGATACGACAAAGCACAAAGGAGTCCCCAGTCTGGGAGTTCCTCAGCCTGGGTTATGCCCTCATGCTCTGCCCCTTCGTCGTTGTCCTGGGAGGGATGTTCTTCCTGGCCACAGCCCTCTTCTTCCTCAGTGACCGAGCCAAAGCTGAACAACAGTGAGTAACGTGCCCATTGCACATGGACAGCTACCACAGCCTGTTTTCTCTCCTGTTGTGCTTGTACTCTTCCCCTGGCCTTGGCCCTCCCAGGTAGAGGCTGTTGGGTTGTGTTGAAGCCTGGGCTCAGCAGAGTGCATGAGGCTGCACGAAGCACCGGGGCTTGGGTCGTGCTGGCTGGGCATCCTTCACACGCTTCTGCTCTGGTGGATCTCAGTGGTTGGCCCTGTGGCCTGGAGGGGAGCACAGTGTTTGGGGGCACAGGCCCCTTTCACCCCCTGCCTGAGCATGTCACAGCCCAGGCCATCCCTGGCGAGGGGCTGCTGTGCTGGCACTGCAGGGTGAGGAGCAGGAGGTGCTTCCCTGAGCTTGGTGGTCACACTTGGACCCACCTCTCAGTCCCTGTGCCCTGCTCAGCACCTCCAGCAGACAGGAACGTGAGGCAAGGAGGAGGCCAAGCTGTGTGTGGGGACCTGCTGCTCAAGGGGTGCTGTGATAAAGAGTCTTTCCCAGTCCCTCCTTGCAGCTTGTAAAAAAAAAGCTACTGTTTTTCAGTAAAGAAACCGATTCGGATCAACTCACGGTTGGCAACTACAGTAATTCAGAAGACGCTTCCACATGACATACAAACCTCTGGGGTTAGTCTCTTTCTCCTAATTGTCAAAAAATAGAGTTACTATGTGCAATGTCCTGCTGAATGTGTGGGTAGGTGACAACAACTAGTCTGCTGTTGACTCTAAGTTGCCTTTCCCCCACTGGAGAAGGGGAGCCTTGGTGTACCTTAGGAGAAGGGCCCTGGAATATCACTCTCTTCAGGCATAGTACAACTCTGAGGAAAATAAGGAGTTTGGAGGTTGGCATAAGTGTGTGAGCAGTTTGGGTGATATTATCTGGCTCACACTGTCATATCAGATGGATGCAAGAGATTTGGAAGCAGTGCCACAGATGGTGCTGTGGCCCTGTAGGAGCAGTGCCACCTCCCTTTTACTATCACACATAAACACCAGAGAAAGGAGGAGTTTTCTGCTTCCAGATAACTTTAAATATATACATTCCCCTATAATGAGATGGTCAGGCATTGTGGAAAAACAAGACTTCATTGTGTATCTCACAAGGAGGTGAAGTCCTGCAGAGCTGAACTTCAGTGTGGCTTTGGGGATGTGACAAGTGTGTGTCTGGTTTGTTCTCTGCAGAGAAGAGCTTCAGATGGCAGGAAGGGAAATTGGAGATGAGATGTTAGGAAGGACTTCCTAAGAGAAAAAAGAGGTAAATGTCAGATTCTTTGGAGAAGACATGAAAGCTGTCCCATGTTTCTGAAGGCCTTCCTGGCTTGGCTTGAGGCAGGGGATGGGGACACTTTCCAGCTGCCTCCCAGCCTCCTGTGCTTGTGCACATCAGCTGTACATGCAAGCCCAGGTATTGACCACCCGACATGGCAAGAGGAACACGAGTTTTTGGGTGCTTACCTGCTCCTGGGAAAGCTTCAGGGTTTGTCTCACTGTGTTCAGAGGGGACAGTGCTCGTTCCATGGTAACCACAGTGGAGGTGTGTGTCCCTTTTTGTGTGGTGCCAGCTTGGAATGACAACACCTCAGGTGGTGAAGGAGGGGCTCAGTATTTCAGGTACTGAGGAATTCCAGGTCACTCCCATCTTTCTCTGTTGCTGTTTACCCTGAGCAGCTTTGGTTGTACTCCATTGACATCCAGAGCACACCAGCCTCCCATCCAGCCACTGCTCCACTCCTGGAAGAAACACATTCAGGTGTCAGACCTGGTTTTGTTGCTCTCTCTCTTTCAGCATCTCTCCCTTTCCTTATCAGTCTGACTCACATTTCTTCATGACTTTTTTATTATTCAGCCACAGATCTTACGTGTTACAAACCGAGAAGAACATTTGTCATAAATAATGGTTAACAGGATAATTTCTCTCCAGTGACTCCTAGTGCACTGTTTTTTGGGGGTGTGCCCACTCCCATGGTAAAAATACCCTGGCATCCTGCAGAGAGATTCCTGGAGGGAGCAGCTTCATTCAAGTTACTGACAAGTAAGGCAGGACCTTTAGTAAAGCTGGGGACTGTGGAGGGACTCACCTGCAGTGGGGTCGGTGCTGAACTGGGATCTGTCACCAGCAGGTTCAGTGTTGTCCTCGGGATTTATGGAGCAGGATTTGTTTGTTAGGAACTCCATGCTTGCCTGGGAGAGGAAACACAACAGAGCATTTGCTCTTAGCAGCCTAAAATTCCACTCTGGACTCAGGCTCTGCCGTGCAGCTCCCACCTCCCTGCCGGGCCATCTGCACTTGGCATCACACACCTTTGGCACCTCTCTGCAGCCTCCCCTCTGCCCTGCCCATTGCTGGCTACAGAGGAATTTCTATTTCAAGATGCCTCGTTTTCCCTGTGCAGTCAGTCCTGCTGCTCAGACACTGGGACTTGGAAAGGTGCTTTGCCAAAAGAAATCAATTAACCTGCGGGAATCGGCAGCGNCATCCATCCATCCATCCATCCCTCCATCCATCCCTCCATCCATCCCTCCATCCATCCATCCCTCCCTCCATCCATCCATCCATCCATCCATCCATCCATCCATCCATCCCTCCCTCCAGCCCCGGGTCAGGCACACTGGCAGGGTCACACACAGAGGTGAAATGCTGCTCCCTGCAGCCTGGGGAAACTGAGCTTTCCCTGCTTGAACTCCCACACTTCCATGCAAAGTCGTTCCGGGTTTTATTGCCGGGATTTCTGTGTTTGTTTGTTCCTTTGTGTGACGGTCTCTGGGCACTCACTCAGAGATAATTCCTCCTTCCAGGCAGGGCAGATATCAGGAGAGCAGCCTCTCTTTCCTGTAAAGCTTCCTCCAGCTTCCACCACATTTCCTTTCAAAAACAGAATTTCCAGGCTTTCACACTGCTTTTATCATTGCCACAATTCCTGGCATATTTTGTAGATTACTTTTTTAGCACAGGAATTCCAGTCAACAAGGCTGCTCCTCTCACAAAAAATTTCTTTCTCTTTTTTTTTTTGTTTAACACAAATCTTTTAGAACTATTTTCTTGCTGCTTCAGAAGTCTGGCAGCTTAAAGAGGCTTTTAGTAAATGTAGGACTAACAGAGAGCATGACAGAGTACATCACTCTGGGCCACAATCCAATTATTTGGGGGGCAATTTTTATAACACAAATTTAATCCCACCCTTCCAAAGTGATAAGAGAGAGAACACAGTTAAGAATGGGTTCTGTAAGAGCTCTTGGACACGAGTAGTGATAAATACTTCATGTTTTTCTTCAAACCATTCAACCACAATTCCTGCTGTGATTTCACTTGACTGTTATTGTTCCTTCCCTGTTCTGTAGCTCTGCAAAAGAGGGTTAAAGCAGTTGTATTTTATTTCCAAACATGACAGCACTGTACTGTACCTGCTTAATGAAAATTGGTGAGACCCAAGCTAGATTTGGGACCTCCTGGGAGCCAAGACAGTCTTACCATGGCAGAGCCCTCAGAAATGGATCACAAATCTGATATTTTATTCCCAAATTCCATCACAGGGACTTGTGCAGCCCTGGCACACAGCAGCTCCTGAGGCTGGGAGCTCTCAGCTGCTTCACCTGATGGAAGGGAGAGCTCAGCACTGCTGAGCTCTGTGTCTGTGGTTGGTGTCTCCTCTCCCTCACTCACAGAGCAGGTGGGAAATGAAGCTCCACCCTGGAGAGCTGCACAGGAAATGCCTACACTGGTACTTACTAGAAGCTCCACCAGTAGTTGGGAACAATGTGCTCCTTTTGTTATGAAAGTGGGTTAAAAAAGTCCTTTTCCCAAGCTGTGACAACTGGTGGGTGCCAGGGATATCAATCCCTGTAATGAGTGTGTGCAGGATCCTTTCCTGGGCACTGAGTGTCCCCCCAGGAGCTGTGCTGAGCAGGATCCACAGCTGCTCCTGAGGAACACCCAGCTCACCTGGATTCTTCCTGACAAACCCCTTGTGCAGGTGGAGCATAATCTACTCCTCAAAGAACTTTTTTGCTTTAATTTAATTTTTTTTACTTAATCCCTGGTTTTATACCTGGAAACATGAGATTTTCTGTTGGTTTTTTTTTCCCCAGAGGTATGAAAAGATGCTCTGGATGGATATCCAGGTCTGGTAACTGCTCAGCCCCTGCTGGATATTTTCTCTGAGGATACAGCAATGCAGATCAGGCAGCAGGATGCAACTGCAGTGTGTCCCTGGCAGAGCAGGAATAAAGAGCTGCACCAAATGCAGCTGCTCAGGACAAAGGAATTGAAGTCTTTAACCAGAGACTTCTCAGCACTTGACAGCCCTGAATCCTTCACCCTTTTGTTCACATGACAAGGAGAAGGTTATTGAAACCACTCTGGCAGGTTTTTCTCTTCTCCTAAAATTAAAATTCAACATTTAATAAGAACATTTTTTTATCCTCACCACCTTTGGTCAGGAGTGGGAGCTCTTGCTGGGTAGCAGTGCTGGGGAAAGTTTCATTTTAAAAGTGGTGGGTGCAAACACCAGAAAGGAAATACTCTTTGCACCCCTAGTCCAGACACCTCCTGTGCTGCCTTAAACACAGCACATCTACAAATTGCATTACAGGAAAAAGGAGAATAATCCATTTTCAGGCTCTTTCTTCTGCCTCACATCAGGCTTATTTTTAGCCTTTTGCAGAACTAGATATAAAATGATCTCCCAGTTCTCTTATTGCAGCAATTTGAAAGTGTCTGACCTTATTTTTGCTTTGCAGATTTTGTTATGTGGGGCAGGAAGGACTGACAGAGGTGTCAGCTCTCCTTGTCTCTGATTTTTCTGTGGCAGCAGAGACAGAAAGGACCCACCTGATGTTGGCAGCAAAGCCCAGAGTCCCCTCCATTTACAGTGTCCCAGGTGTCAGGGTGGCAGCTGGACTGACACAGTGGGCTCCATTCTGGTGGTTTGCATTGCCAAAAAGAGTATTTCTTCTGTGAAATAGTTGCAAATGTATCACAAAGGGTTTTTAAGAGGTTGGACACTTTCTGTAGAGAGGTGTCTCAGTGCTGCATTGGAGCAGAGCTTGGATTTGAGGATTTCAAGGGCAGCAAGTGGATTTTAACAACTCCCAGAAAGGGATATTTGAGGAGCAGTTCACTGTTGATACTCAGCTGCTTAGGGGGAGGAATATCATTGCTTTGTTTGGTTTTTACTTTGCAGAAGAACAATAATTAAACATTTCCTATGGTGCTAGAAACTCACAATGGTTTTTTAACCCAGATAAAATGACCTTGGGCTTTGAAGCCATGTGAATTTACAGCCAAAAGCCTGGATTAGGATGCAGAGGATCTGTGGTGATGGATGGAGAGAGGCAAGGAGTGTGTGTGGAGTATCCAGGAGTGGCATCATAAAAACACAGACTGCAGAAGGACCAAGATTAAACTATTAGAGGGTTTATATGGAACCAGAGTGCTGAAATTATGGAGGGAAGAGGTGGTAAAAATGTAAGTAGTTCTATTATTGGTGGAAAAAGCTGCTTGTGGAGCTGTTGTTTGTTCTCCCCTGTTTACTGGCCATAAACAGAGTGAGCAAATACAGGAATGTGACAGCTTGGGACTGACTGAACTTTAATGTTTGCTGCTCCAGTTGGGAGCTGCTGTTGTCGTGCAGATGGAGAATACAGCCTCATATGGAACAAATGCTGATTTGTTCTGTCACTGGAGCCAACCTGCAGATTTCCTGCAGTGGGTGGGGGGAAGTCAAGGGTCACTTTGGTTGTTCACAGCCAGATCGAGCTCGTGGTAAATACGAAATGTTCGTGGTGTGGGAAATGTGCTCTTGGAGTTAATTGTTGGCAGCAGGAGCTTTGCTTAAGCACAGGCAGAAGGACAGAGCCAGCTGGTGCTGGCACAGCTCGGGGCACCCAGGGCTGCAGCAGAGCTCTGGGTTCTCCAAACCCATCCATTCCCAACTCTGCTGACTCTGAGGTCAGTCTGTGCCACGGAGAAAGGAAAACCATATTCCTTGACCACTCCTTGCTATTTAAGTGCTGTCCTGCAGCAGGAGTGGAATTTCTCCATGTGCCTGAAGTTACAGGAAGGCAATGCTCCCTTCTCCAGGAGATCCAGTCAGTAACTCCTTGGGAGTCCTCCTGCCTTGGCTGCTGACTCTGCCCTGAGCTCCAGTCAGGCACTGCCCTAAAATTCTCATCTGTGAAACAGGATTGAGGGCACCTGCCCACAAGGTACAGGGGGCACTGAAATCATGCTGCCAATGGATTCAGCATGTCCATTGCCATGGCAAAGGAGAGTTCTTGGCAGGGAGGGACTTTGCCATGCAGGAGGAGATTTTAAACTCTTGCTGAGACAGATTCTTTGCTGAGGCTGCCCGGGCACAGAGACAAAATCTGATCAGATCCCACGCAGGTGACTGGAGCACTGAGCAGAGGGTGGCAGCCTTCCAAGCCAGAAACTCTCCCTGACACAAGGAAATGGAAGGAATAATGAAAAATTCAGCCCTGTGTTTCCTGAAGCCTGTCACAACCACAGAGCATTTTAAAAAGGTATTGGCTTTTATCAGCAGAATGACCTGCAAGGCAGATTTTTCACAAGCTGTGACTGTGGGTGTGTTAGAGCCATTTATTTGTGCTTGGGTCCATGGCCTGGGTTGGGATTAACCCCTCACAGCCCCCCCTCACTCCCCCATCAGTGGAGCAGGGAGAGAATCGGAAGGGTAAGAGCTGGAAAACTCTTGGATTGAGATACAGACAGTTTAGTAGGGAAAGTAAAAGCCATGCCAACAAGGAAAGCAAAACAAGGACTTCATTCCCACTTCCCTTGAGCAGCAGGTGTTCAGCACCTCCAGGAGAGCAGGTCCCCAACACAGCTCATGGTGACATGGTGACAAATGCCATCACTCCAAACCTTCCCCTTCCACTTTCTTCCCTCCACTTTATATCCCGAGCCTGATGTCACATGGTCTGGAACATCCCTGGGGTCAGTTGGGGTCCCCTGTCCTGGCCCAGTTTCCCACCCCCCCAGTGGGAGGAAAGGCCTTGGCTCTGGGTAAGCTCAGCAAAACCCACCCCATGTCTGTATCATCAACCCTGTGTGCAGCACAAATCCTCAGCACAGCCCCAAATCGGCCACTGGGAGGACAATTCACTCTACCCCAGCCTAGCCCAGCACAGCCTGAATGGCATCTTTTGGAGAAACAGGGACAAACTGTTGGATTGTTGCTTCCAGTGCTCCAACAAGGGTGTTTAAGTGCTCTGGCTTGGTCATTCCCAGAGTTCCCAGACCACTGCCACATCCAGACTGGGATTGCCTGGACTGTGGGATGGTTCCTTGAGGCCTCAAGGCCAGGTGGACAGGACTTGGAGCAGCCTGGACTAGTGGAAGGTGTCCCTGCCCATGGCAGGGGTGGAACAGGGTGAGCTTTAAGGTCCCTTCCAAGCCAACCCATTCCATGGTTCTGTGATTCCCCACACCTGGTAGCTCAGAGCCTGGTGGAAAGAGCTGTATCAAGAGGCAGTTATTTTGGAGTATAAGAATTATGTTTCTAATCCAATGGCATCAGGAAGATTTAATAGATCATATCTGCTTTTTATGTCGTGTTTCCTCCCCTTTCCCATTCAGTCAAAAAGTGAGACCCTCCACTTTCTCTTTGCTCCATTATTTCAGTGGACATAAGAGTAGGATGTTGCCCACATCTTCCATGGCAATAAAACCCCTCCCACTTTAATTCTGAGCCCATCAGTATCTGGCAGAGTTCAGGGACAAAGTTTTGAGACCCCCATCTTCACAGAGTTCATTTGCATCCAGGCCCTTGGGACCCTGATTTGTGCTGTTAACTGCTCGTTTTCACATCTGTTCTGCTGCCGCTGCCTGGGAAAATAGCAGGAAAGGTTATTGATTTTTCCTTTATGCCCGTTTTCTCCTCTGTCAAAATCTGCAAAAAAAGGAAAAAGAAAAGTTGCCCCATGTTTCTTCCTCTGGAGGCAAATCAGCCCCTCGATTAAAGGAACAGATGGGAAATACTCACATTGTCTGCACAGCTTTAAGGGGCTGAACTGAAAAGAGGGAAGGAAAAAAAATGTCTTTGCTGTCCATGATTATCATATTGCATTTGCTAAACCCACTGACGTGCAGGAGTAAAAGGGGATTTGAGCCAATTCATTTCCTCAGTGCAGCTGGTGGAGCTGCTGCCCCCACGCTGGACCCACAGGGAAGGGCAGCTGTGCCAGGAGGGATGTGCACAGCCAGGTCCTGTCCTTGGGGGCAGGGCTGGAGGTGCACAGATCCCTGGGTGGGATGGGTGGGCACAGGCAGCAGCAGCCACAGTGGGCAGTGGTTTCCTGCTCCAGACTCCTGTGCTGGATTATTTGTTGGATTTTGTTAGAGTTGTCTTAGGCCCTTAACAGGCTCCCCAGGGCAGTGGGCACAGCCCCAAGGCTGCCAGAGCTCCAGGAGGGCTGGGATGATCCTCTGGGCACAGGGGGGACTCTTGGGGATGGGGCTGTGCAGGGCTCAGGGTTGGACTGGATGATCCCTGGGGGTCCCTTCCAGCTCAGCACATCCTGGGATTCTTTTCCTTCAGCAAACTGACCTCGGCATGGACAGCCCACTCCTGGGAGCTGGATAACCTGTCACGATGCATCAGGAAGCTCAGTGCACAGACTATTTTTAGCTGTGCCCCCCGTCCCTGTGCCACTCACTGGCCCCTCTGTAGGCTGATGTGTCACTATTGCTCCCCTCTCATGTACCCTCCCCCTCAGTCCCTGTTTGCCCGAGGTGCTGCAGGAATTGGTGTTAATCAGGAGTCGCGTCCCAGAGTTACTGACTTCACAGTGCAAACAGCTCGAGGTCAGTCCCAGCAGGGGCTGCTCTCTGCAGCAATCCCTGACGCGACTCCTCTCACACCAGTAACAGGTTGTGCGGGGGGTTAATGTTCTGCAGCTGTTTTGGGGAGGAGCTGGAGGCACAAGTGCACCTGGCAGCTTGTTCAGCATCCCAGGAGAGCAGGGAACCGAAGGCATTTCCTTCCAGCAGCAGGTGGAGATGGGAGCTGTGTGTGGCTCCTGCAGGACAGCAGTGGCTGCCACGGTTCCATCCTGCACTGTACAAAACATCCTGCATGGTTGAAAGCTCTACAGTGAAGGGCGTGAAAGGTGCCCCAGTCTCCAGCCTGCTGGGTTTGCTCCTTGTCGGGGCTCTGGTGCCAGGGTGGTGCAGGGCTGGGAGCAGTGGGTGTGCAGGGCCCAGCTGAGATCTCTGCAGGCTCCTCAAAGGAGAACAGCCCTGGGCCTGGCTTTGTTTCAGGGGCAGGAATCTCTGCACGAGCTCAGCTCCCACAGCCTGGCCCTGCTGGCACTGGGAAGTGCTGGATGAAACTTGGTGCATTTAATGGAGACTCACTGATTCAAAGACATCAAGGGAAACGTGGCAAAATCGCAGTGAAATGCAGCTCTAAATCCCTCCGTGGTGAGACCAAGCAGGTGGGTGTGTGGAGAGCATGAGTGAGGGGTGGTGAGCTCAAAGGGGTGGCTGGTTGTGCTTTTAAGGTTTTTAAGGTGTTTCCTGGTCCTGTGTTACCTGTTTATTGTGTCAGGTCCCTGCAATGAGCTTTCTGTCCTGAAGCTGACTGTGTTTATGAGGGTGCTGACAGTGATGGAAAATAGGAGTGAGATGGGCTGTTAAACTTGGGTCCTTCCCCTCCTTTGTGTACTAAAATGTTTGTGTGTTTTGGCAATTGGCTTCAGTCAGGATTTATTTAAGGCAATTGATCTCTGCAGTAACAAGGTGGTGGAGGGACAGAGCCTGGTATGTGACACAAACACTTCCTGACAGCACAGCTGGAATTCAGAGGTGGTTCTGGTGCACAGGGGACTCTCCTGTGCCTGAATCCACTTTGTGCTGCTCTGCCTTAGGGATCTCTTTGCTCCCTCCAGCTGCAACTGCCCTCGTCCTCCCGAGTCAGGGAGGGCTCAGGGACAGTTAAATCTCAGTAAGGATTTAACTTACCTGGTGGAGTCTGTGTGATCAAGAAACCCCACCTGGAGCTGTCCCAGCTCTCCTAATCCATGACTATTTTGTCAGCTATCTGCAGGAATTAGTGACAACACAGTCCTCTTGTGTGCAAGTGCCTTTGTGTTCGTGTGTCAGGGGATAAAACTCCCTCCTAAGCTGGAAGTCAGAGGTGTGGAGCTACAAATGATCATCCTTAGTCTCTGTGTTCCTTGGCCAGGCTCAGGCAGGAACATGAGATTTGAATGCTGCTGTTTCAGTAGCTGGAGTTGCAGAATGCACTTGGTGTTTGCACAGTGCATCAGAAACACAGGCTTCTCTCCAGAGAAATGAAGGAGAAGGGCCCTTAATCCCAGGCAGGAGCTGCTGCTCAGTCCAGTGATGCAGCTGCCCCTGCAGCCCCAGTGCTCCTGTCTGCTCAACGAGCTCCTGCTCAAATAACTGAAAAAATGAGTTATTTTCAGGCCAGAAGGACCCCACCGAAGCATTTTATTGTTGGTTGTAAAAGTTAAGTGATGTTAAGTACAGCAGGCTGTAAAAATCAGGACATTATTTCCTAATATGCTTCTCAGTTACAAAATCCAGAGCCTGGCTTGTTTAGATTGCAGAAATCAGGACTTTGGGAAAGCTGCAGGATCTGAAATCCAGGTGGTGTTTAACTTCAGCATGAAATGTGGCATGAACTGGGCTGGCAGCATTCCAGCCTTTCTCCTGGAGCCTTGGGCAGGGTGCTGTGTTCTCCCTGATGTCCCATCCCTGGCTGGGCTCGGGGACAGGTGACACATCCCTGGGGCTCAGACTCCACTTGGTGGGAGGTTCATCCCACTGCTGCTCCTCAGCTTCCCCCTAAACCTCTGGAGCAGGTGGAGCTGCAGGTGACAAGGGAGATGTGGGGTTTTCCTCTTGCTGGCCCAGGGTGGAGCAGAACATTCTTGCACTGGACTCTTTGAAATCCCCAGGGACTTCCCTGGAATCTCCACGAGCTGTTGGCTGGGAGGGACAGAGGATTTGGAGAATTATCCTGCCCAAATCCTGAAATAGAGCACAGCTGACCTGTAGAAAGGTCCTGGGCACTCATCTGTTATCTTGAATTCCTTGTCTTTTCCTCCTGCAGGTCTGTGACTGGCTGAGGTGCTGTGAAATTAGATCCATTTTACATAACATAAATATTTAACAGCTCCAGAGCGTGTAGTTTAATATTAAACAGACAGTCTTATAAATACTTCAGAATTATAGATGCTGTCACACTACATGGAAATGGCTCGATAGGATCTAGGAGAAATATTTAGGTTTGACAGGAGAGGAAGTGATGGGGTTAGAGGGAATCAGCCACATTTTTAACTGCTGGAGGAGCCCATAAAAAATCACCAAAAAAGTTGTGCAGCTTCTGTTCTTGAAAGGCAATTTGGGTGAGTTTCCTCCCCCTCAGGAAACAACAGGCTGGTTCCCACCCTACTGCCTTCAAGGAAAGAAAACATTCTCAATCTTAAGAAAACACTGCAGAGAAAAGAGAACAATTTAGGAGGCAATGCTGAGGGAGCAGATCTCCCTGATGGGAGGTGTGGGTCCTGTCACTGTGGGATTATTGTTATTAGAAAGGCAAGTGGGGCTTAATCTGGGATTTAGATGCTCTTGAGCCTTGTTAGTTTAAGCCAATGTACTGCATTTTGCCACCTAAGAGAGTGTAAAGTTTATTATTAGTGGGTTTGCTTTAAAAAATAAGCAAAATCCCACGTGAGCCACAAGCTGAGCCCCAGTGGGCCGGGCTGTGCCCCTGGCAGTGTCTGCAGCACAGGGCTCACACTGACCACAACCTGGGCACTGCTTCAGTTCTCCCTCCTGCCCACCAGCTCCTCAGAGTCATTTCTGTCCCCAGCAGGTTCTCAAGTCATGTGGGGTCTAATTTCCCGTGAAATCTCCCAAATGCATTTCAGGATTAGCCCCCCCAGGCCTCTGTTCCCATCTGTGAACCAGAGATAAAGCTGAACTGGAGAGAAACGTGTTGAAATAAAAGGGAGGTGCATTTTATCCCGTAGGAGGCTGAACTATAAGTAGTACAAGGACAGTTGTATTTTAGGTCACCTGTCAGCAGTGCAGGGGGTTCTCTGTGCCACAGTCATGGCAAAACTAACTTTTTTTTGGTGTATATTCTGTACCCCATTAGAATGTGCAATGACATGTTAAGGGCTCATGAATTTCAAAGGTTGTGGCACATTCAAACCTCTGGAGTTTTAGTATTCTGGGACAGTTTCATGACATGTCATAGCTTGCTTCCTCCTTGTGAAGTTGGCTGTAGCATTCCCAGGTCATGTTTTGTCCCTGATGAATCTGCTACAGTCACAGTGTGATTCCAGTGCACTGGGGTTACCAGGAATGGTGGTTGTACAAACTTGGGTCAGCTCCTGCATCAAAAATATTTCAGTTTATAGCCTGGGAAGGCAGAAAAGGCACAGAGGTTTCTCTGCACCTTGGAGACAAATTTCCTGTGAGGTTCTTGTGAAGCTGAGAGCTGTGGGCTGAACTGGGCCAATCCCTGATGCAGAGATTTCTTGGAAGGTGTGCCCTGAGTGCTGGTTACTGTTTATCCTGGAACACGTGTCTGAATCCAGCATCAAACCTTTTAAATCAAAAAAGTGTGTCCTGGGTTAGGTGTGAAGTCTGGTGAAGAACCACAGGTGAGTTTTAGTGACTCAGCCTTTCGAAGGGGAATGATGTTCCCTGAGTTCTCACCTGGCAGTGCCAGTTCCTGGGATGTTCCCTGTCCACCTGCCTGGTTCACTGAGAGAGAAACTGCTGTTTGGTGTGGCAGGAAAGGTATAAACCATTGCTGGCTCAGTTTGGTTCTGATCTGAAGTTGGCACAGCTGGGTGGCAGGAGAAGGCTCTCCCTGTGTGGCCCAGACTGATGGTGCCATTGCCCAAATACAACCTCAGAGCCTCTGGGTGAAGGACTTGGACCTGTCAGTCAAGGTTTCCCAGTGTTGTGACAAGAATCCAGGTGTTGCCCATCTCAGCCTCCCAGCCCACACTGGGGCCCTGCTGCTGAACCCTCTCCAAGGGCTCCTGTCCCCGAGTTACCTGGTCTGGGAGGGTGTGAACAGCGTGGGGAGAGGGGAGATGGTTGTTGCTGAGAAAGGCTGGACTTCCCAGGGGATCTCCAGAAGGAGCAGGTCCAAGGAACACTTTGTAGGACGATTGCTGCTGTCCCTGTGTCCCACAGAGCAGACAGGAGCTGTCCCCTCCTGGCAGGGGGTGCAGGACACTGCAGTCCCTGCTGGACACTGCCCATCACCCGGGAGCAGGTGCCTGGAACAGCAGCAGGTCTCCAGGAGCTGGAAAATGAAAGACAGCTCCTTTTTCCTTAATTTAATTCTTATCAGTGGTGACTGTTTCCATTTGTGCTGTCAGGCTGAAGGACATCAACAGCCACTGCACAAACACTCCTGTGCTGGCTCAGGGAAACAAACAGTCACTATGTGTGGATGCCTTTGGGACCTTCCCAAATCCTTGTCAATTAGTGTCAGCAATGTTGCTTGGCGTGTTGCAGCTATTGTCAGAGTTGCTGTCAGACACCCCTGTGTGACAGGGCTGCAGCTTTCTGCCATTGTGCAGGACAGTTACTCATGTCCCACTCCTTCAGACACTGTTAAGCAGCCAAAGCCTGGACTCCCCAGGCTGCTCTGTGTTCCTGTGCTGATTGCAGCTCTCACACAACACTTTTGTTTCCTTTCTCCAGGGTGAACCAACTTGTGATGCCACCAGCCTCTGTGAAAGTCTGAGACGGTGAGTGACCCAAAACAGCAGCAGGTTTCAAGCTGCCCCTCTGCTCCAAACCCCTGTCCCTGTTCCTCTCATTATTGGAGAGAAGTTTCCTTAGCCGGCCCTGCTTTGCACCTTTCCCACCCTCAGCACAAATCAGAGCAAACCAGGAACCAACTCAAATGTCCTTTGTGGTATTGAGTTGCTTCCAGAACTGGGTGCTCCCTTCTTTGGGCAGGTGAGACAGGGACCCCCTGTCCCAGGCAGAGCTCAGGGTGTGCACAGAGCTCCTGTGCCCTGCTCTGGGGCCAACACCCCCTGCTTTCAGCTCCCCATTCCTGCCATAGTCCACATTTTCTGCACAGAGTGTTTTCTGGCAGCACCTGGTGTTTGATGTTGTTGCTGGCCTGTCCCCACTGAGACCCTGGAGCCAGAGGGACCATCCCCTTCTCCCCTGTGTCCATGTTGTCCTTCCCACTCCCCAACAGCCACAGCGCTGCCACTCGGAGCCACCACGAGTGACAAACACTTCCCAGCATTTTACTGGAGCCAAAATCAATTAAAGCAAGTTTTTGAAGAGGAGATTTCTCTCCCATAAATTAAATGCATTGAAAGACTAATCAGAAAATCAGGACTCGATGAGACACTTAAGAATGGCCTTTTGAGGGAAAAGATTTAATACAATCTCTAGCACAGCAGATGTGTTGTTTCCACAGAGGGGAGTGGATTCTGGGGGAGGGCTGCCTGGAGATGGCAGGTTCTGGGCTGGATATGTGCTCACACATTATTATTTATCAGTTGCTTTTAGATAAAGTTGGGTTTAAAAATAAAAAAAGCCTCAGCAAATCTAGGAGGAACTACAGGATGGTGTTGCTGAGACACCTTAAAACAGTGACCACCTGGGCACACTGAGGTTTTCCACTGCACTGTCTTCTTTCTGGTCTAGTTTTATACAGGCTGAGAGAAACCAGGCCATTGTCACAGGGAATTGTTCTGTAATCCAGCAGTCACTGATTTTTAAGGTCAGGGACAATTTCCTGTGTAACATGGAGCACAGGCCCCCCCCCCCAGGAAATCTGGGGTGCACCACTGCCAGTCCATCCCTGTGGCTTCCCTGTTCACCTCCTCCTCCTCCTCCCTGTTTGCAGTTGCCAGTGAAGGAAAGGACACGTGGACTCTGCTCCCACCACACCAATCTCAAGCTCGAAGCCCTTCCATACTGGATACCAGTGGATCCCTCAGCTCCACATCCCCTGGAGGGGTTCTCCAGCTCCACATCCATCCCACCACTCCAGCCTGCAGGGTCAGGCCCCAGGAGATGAGCAGGGCAGCCAGGAACACGGGACTTTGTGGAGCATCCACAGGCTCCTCTGAGCATCAGCAGCTGTCCCCTGGACCCTACAAGTGCTGCCCAAGTGAGTGACTGTAGATTGTGTAAATGGTTTTAGTTGTAGCCAATGAAGTCCACGTGGTTTGTGGGACTGGTGTCCTGTGGAATGCTGCTGCTCCCACAGCACTCCCACCCCCACGGACTGCACTAGCTGGGCACCTGTTCTGTGCATCACCTTTTCTTTGACACTGAAGGCTCAACTCAGATTATTATTTTTTATTTAAATATGCCATAAGATGCTTTATCTCTGCTGAAGACATTAGATGAGATATATATATATATATTTAGAAAACAGTTTTTATTTAAACATTTAAAATCTGGAGCTGCCAGTGCAACCACAGCAGACATGAGTAACGTCCACAGCTCTCCTCCCCTCAGTGCCCTGGTGCCAGGGGCACCCCAGGGGGATTCCCAGTCACCTCCCTGTCACCTGAGCAGTGGGCAGAGGAGAGTCTCACTGCACTGGGAATGCTGGTGGTTGTCACAGAAAGGCCCAGCACACGGGACAGGAATCCCTACAGGCTCTGCAGGGTTGTCAGTCTGCTCCATTCAGCCTTGCCAAGGAGCTTCACAGGCTTTTCAAATACCAAACTGCACCTGGCTGAACTGCTGTGCTGGGCCTGGGAGTGCAATACTGCTGTGCCAGTGACCTCGTGCTTTGTTTACATGCTGCCATATCACACGGACTGTCAATGCTAATTCTCCCTGTCAGTTTTCCAAAGCAGGAGCTGTTTCCTTGGAGCAGCGTTCAGGTTCCTGCACCCCTCCCTGCCCAGCCCCAGAGCTCTCACTGGGCTGTCACCTGTACCTTTACCAAGCTGAGACCTTTCAGGCAAGGCCAGTGTCTGAACTGGGGGAGTCTCAAGTGCAGAAATGGGTCACGGGGCCGTTTCCCTGGGGGTTTTTGTTTCCTGCCTCCACAAGCCCAGTTTGTGCCACGGTGCAGCAGTGTGGGGAGGAAGGAGAGCACAGGCTGCCCCAGACAGGGCTCCCCACTCCCTTTGTCCTGTCCAGCCTCCCCACAGTTCAGCTCAGCACCCTGACCAGGTGAAAGCAGCTCCCGTGCTGCAGTTGGGCTCCAGGCAGGACCAAGTCAGCCCAGGAAATGCCAAACTGGGACTGGATGTGAGTGAAGGCTGGAAGCTGCTGTCCTGGCTGTGCCATTAGATGGCTCAGAGACACAGGAAGGTACTGCTTGTACCTCTGGGTTTATCTCCCATTCCCTTCCAGGATGTGCAGGGACAGCACAGCATTGCAGCAGGGATGGCTGTGGTTCCAGGTGCTCCCCCCACACCCAGTCCCTGCCCAGCAGAATTCCAAGCACACTCCTATTCCCCCTCCTCCGACCCCACAGGACTCCTCTGCAAAGGCTCTGTCACCTGAATACTTTAACAACAGCTCTAAGATTTGGCTAAAGAACTACAGCCAGTGTTCCTCAAGTGCCTGGGCATCCTCTGGAGAGCAGTGAGTGGGTGCAGAAATAACAAAGCAAAGCAAATCCCAAACAATGCCTCACTTCCCACCTCGTGCCACTATTTACACTGGTAGGGGAAAACAGGCCTCTGGAGTGTGGGAGCCAAACTTGGCTTTAAAGGCACATGAATTTCTGATTCCCGTTAAGAAATTCCTCCTTAAGCTGTTTAAAAAGAAACAAAAAGCAACCCAACAATCAGTCATTTCATCTCAGAGACCAAAGAAGATTAACCACATTTCCTAAATTGCTTTTCCAATAGGCTCCCTCTGTTGCAGCATTTACTGTCAACAAAATGGAACATTCCTGCTGAGGTTCAGAGATTAGGAATTCTCCTTAAACTTAATTCTCAGGAGTCAGCAATGACAAGGGAGCTGGTTTGTAATGTCACTGGCTGTCCTTGTTCATGACAGGCCCCAGGTTTTGTCCTCTGTGCACATGAAGGAAACGTTGTGGGTTCTGTTTAACCAGGAAAGAGGGAAGGGAACAAGCAAGGGAGTGAGAAATGGGGAGTCCTACCTGCACCAAGGCATCCCTGAATCCCTGCTCCCAGAGGGATCCTCAGGCTCCTTCCCATTCCCTGTGGTCTGTGGGACCTGCAGTGTCAGGTCCTTGCTGCCCTCAGGGGATCACGAGGGTTTCCTTCCCCTCCCCTTCATACAGGGGGTGTTCTAAGGCAGTAACTGCCCCTCCCAGCTGATCCTGCACTGGCACTTCTGCACCCCTGGCACAAACGAGGTGGTTGTGAAACTGAGGCAGTGGGAATTGCCCAGAAAGCCAAGAAAACCACCCAAAAGGCAGCAAACTGCCAACCCAAGTGGCTCCTGCTGCCATCCCTCACTCCCAGAGCAGGTCTGGGTGGCCCCAGGAGCCTCTGTCCTTTCAGACTGGCCAAGGGAGACCCTCAGGGTGAGACTAAACCCCACAACTGCCTGGCTGTGCCCTGGGAGGGAGTTCCCTCAGCTCCCTCCATCCCACCTGCTTGTTTTCTGCCCCATTTGCTTCCTTTGGTAAACCAGCACTTACAATCACTTTTACTATGTGATGTACGGGAGTATTAGTGTATTTTCTTGTTATACAAGGGAGGAGTATAAAATAGTTTTCTGATTTCTTTCAGAAGAAAATTACTATTTTATTTTTTAAGAGCAATTGATTGTGAATCTCAGAGTATAAAAAAAATAAATAAGCCAAATATATACCTTTATGTAAATTAAGAAATAAAAGTATTTAAAATGTACCTCCTGGGTCCTTTTCTTGTGTCACCTGCTGGCTGTGCACTCCTGTGGTCCCTGGGACAAGGCTGCTCTGAGCTCCAGCAGCCACAGGAACACTTTGGGGAGGATGACAAAGCACTTACCTGGACACCAGCCTGCCTGGAGCTCGTCTGAGAAGTAACACCAGGAGCAGGGAAGGGCAGAGGGAGCAGAGGGGAGATGGAGAACTGCCCTGAGCTGCCTGCTGGGATGCAGATGAGGATCAGAGCTGTACAGGAGTCAGGGGTGGGGTCCTGCTCCATCCCCTTTTCCAGCAGATGGGCTCTGAGGCTCAGCAGCTTTAGATTCCACCCATCAACTCCTGCTAACACAAGTCCCTGTTCCCATTGGGTTTGGATCCAGCACCCACACAAGTCTTCCAGGCCCCCAGTGCCTGTTCCCCCCTTCACAAACCCTCCCCAGAGTCTCTCAGCCCTCACCAAGGCCCCCCCTCACTGAACCCCAGAATGGTTTGGGTTGGAAGGGACCTTAAAGACCATTTAGTTCTGACCCCCCCCTGCCATGGGCAGGGACCCCTCCCACTATCCCAGGTTGCTCCAACCTGGCCTTGGACACTTCCAGGGATGGGGCAGCCACAGCTTCTCTGGGCACCCTGTGCCAGGGCCTCCCCACCCTCACAGGGAAGAATTCCTTCCCAATACCCCATCTAATCCTGCCCCCTGGCCTGGATTTGTCCCTTGGCTTTGGCCCAGGACCTGCAGCTGTTTTCTTGCATCCAGCAGAACCCCTGAGCAGAACTCCTGTCCCTGCCAAGGAGTCTGGGCAGCTGAAAAGGCTCCATTAAAACCAAAGCAAGCTCTGTCCCCTAAAGGTCAAGTGACAGGACATGAAATCAAGTGAAGTGAAACCTTTGCAATTGTTCAAAGGCACAAACAAGTGCTGGTGAAACACGATTTGATTTGGTGTGCATCAAAGCCAGCCCACAGTCTGGTAATTTAATTGGCAAGAGACTTGTTAGTGAAGCACAACTCCCACCTGCAGCTCTCCTGTCCCTTCTCCCCCTGACCATTCCACAAGTGCTGGAGACTGAACACCCCCATGGCCACAGCAGGGCAGAGGTCAGTCCCCTCTCCAGCCCAGCTGTTCACATCTGGCACTGCCCAGCTGCCACCCCTGTCACAAACAACAGCTGGCCCTGATTTGTGCTCTGCCCTTCCCACAGTGACAGTGACAAGCTGATCCACATGAACTCCTCACTGCAGTGACCCTGGCAGGTACCCCAGGGTGGCTCAGCCAGGCTCTGCAGCCTCGGCTCACTCACGTGGGCAAGGACTTGCCCAGCACAGTGGCCATGGCAGGAGTGTGGTGGCTCTGGAAGCCACACAGGTGTGCTCTCTGCAGGCAGGTGAAGTTCCCTCCCTGAGCTGCCTGGAGAGATCCTCTCATCCACCATCCCTGACCACTGTCCCTCTGGTTCTGCACAGCAGTGGCACCAAGTCCCAGGATGTCCCACTTAGAGAGAGGCAAAGGGATCGTTAGTGACAGTGCTCAGATCTGAACCCTCTGCTGCCCCTCGGGTCATTAAACAGGGACAGCCCTGACCTGCTGCCTCCTGTGCACTGCATTTGCATAAGACATGAAAAGCCATCACTCTGGGGACAGCTGGAGGGGCTTAGCTGGGATTGAGGGTTTAAGGAGGCAATGAACCAGCTTTCAGCAGTAAATGGCAGAGAGAGGCAGGGGAGCATCCCCAGTGCCAACAGGCCCCTTTGGAGCAGAGGTGCCTTTTTCCTGGAGACAGGACTGGCAATAACAACTGCCAACACCTTCTGCCTGGGAACAAAGACTTGCAGCTCTGCTGCTTCAACAGCAGCTTTTGAATCAGGACCCCACAGCCACCTCCAGATGAATAACTGGTCTGGGAGAAAAGGTCCAGCAGGATGAGTCCAGCCCTGAACTGCTCCCGCAAACACTGGAGCACCAGGGAGATGCAGGGATCAGGCCTGATGTGCACTGTCCTGGTCACACACCTGCAGGCCAAGTCTCCATCCTGCTCTGCAAACCCTGCTGAGGCTGGAGGCCAACACCTGGCAAAGGTGGGCACAAGGAGAGCTGCCCTTCACCTCCTGCCCCCATCTGTGCCACCACCCGAGGGATGCTTGACTTGCAGAGTCCAGAGCCTGCCAACTCTTCCTCATCCAGGCTGCACAAAGGCTGTGTCCTCCAAGGAAACACCAGTGCTCCTCAATCCTGTCTCTCCTGAGCGCTGGAGGAATCCAGCTGTGGAGGCAGGAAGAGAAAGGCAGGGATAAGGAAGGACATTCTCTGCTGAGCTCTGCCAGACAGTGGGTACAGGAACTCCAGCACTCACCTGCTGCTCACGGGAGCCAGAGCACTCCTTGGATGTGCAGCAGAGCTCGTGGATCACTGTGGGACAGGGAAATGCACCTCCCTGGGGTCTGCAGTGGGACGTGTCTGTGGCTCTGCCAGCTGTTGTCTCCCAGGGACTTCTGTGCCATTTGAGAATCACTGCAAAGCCAGATGAACAGCCAGGGGCAAACACAGCCCTTTGCAGCTCTTCTCTCACTCCCTCCAAAAGCAACATGACATTTCCAGTGCCCTTATCTGTGCCTGGTGGTACAGACCTGCCTGTGGGATGAGAGCTGCAGGCACAGCCCTGCTCCAGGCCCTTCCCTCTGCCAGGAGCCAGCACCAAACTCCTCTGCAGGAGGGAGGAGAGCACTGGAGCCTTCACAGGTTGGAAAAGACCCTTTGAGATCATCCAGTCCCAGCAGGGTGGTCAGCAGGGGGGCAGGGGAGGAGGCTTTGGAGGCAACTACAACAGGAGTAGCATTTCAAACACTTTGAGACTCAGCTCTCAACAAGAACCAGGTGCCCATCACACGGGAGAACTTGGTCCTGCTGCTCTCCAAAGGGGTGATGGCATTCAGGAGGCTGGGAATAAATAAGCAAATATAATTCCAAGCAGTCACTCTCCCAGACTTCGGCTGTGAGCCTGCTATTCCAGGTGCCCTGCATGGCTGCACACAGGCTGCTGGCCTGGCAGAGTGGCCAATCAATCAACCATTTCAATTGTTTCACTGATTTATCGATGTCCCTGCATTACCACAAAGGCCATGACCCCTCCTGCACCCAGCAGCAAAAAGTCAAGAAAATCAGACCATGGTAGTTACTCACAACACCAGAACGGCCAAACCAGGAATATCTGACCCCAGACTTTGCATGTGCAAACCCCTTTAACCCCAGGCATTTCAGAGGCTGCATCTCCCAGACTGGAAAAGCTGTGAGTCCTGATGGGCCTGGGCAGGACAGGAACGAGCCTTTAGGAGCTACTTCTGAACCTCACACGGGGCTTGTGCACAAGACTCAGCAATGCCAGCACAGCTACCCCATCTCCCCAAGGAATCCCAACCAGCCTCTCACTTCTGCCTTGGGAAATCGTGGAGACAAGGGGAAGAGAGAGTGGACATCTCCCAGAGCCTGGATACAGCCTCCCGTGCTCTAGGCTGAACCCTCCACACAAGCCAGACCCGCAGCTTTAGAGCTCAGCACCATGGAAGGTTTATTTATAAGTCATGGAGGGCATAAAAACTATAGTTAGAAAAGATATTACAATAGTCTACTGAGCCATGCTAGCCATACCAGGCCTGGGTGAGTCCATGGAGTTCACTCCTGCAGCACTGGAGGTTTTTTCCCTTTTCTTTTCTTCTTGGCTTTGCCCTGGTTCTGCCCGTTGGTTTTGCCCTGGTTCTGCCCGTTGGCTTTGCCCTGGTTCTGGGTCTCCAGGACTACACTCCCCTTAGCTTTCTTTGCAGCTGGACCCTGCTCAGCTTCATCACCCGCATCACCCTTCCTTTTTCTGTTTCTGTTTTTCCTCCTCTTCTTCTTTTTCTTGTCAGCCACAGCATCTCCCCCATTGACAGTGGGGAGGGTCCCACCACCCGCCTTTGCCACTCCGTTCTCCTTGGCCCCTTTGGTGGGATTCTTGTGTTTGTTGCCACCAGGCACGAGGCTTTTCTTCTGCTTGGGGGTGTCTGTTCCCAGGGGCTGTTCCTCTGGGGCTGCTGGTTCTCCATCTTCACCTGCTGCTGCCCCATTCTCCTGGATGCGCTTCTTGCGATTCCTGCGTCTCTTGCTCTCTGGCAGGAAGCCTTTCTTCTTCCTCTTCGGGGGCTGCGTGTCCTGCACAGGCTTACTGTCTGTCTTCTCTTTCTTGGGCTTCCTGCAGGGAGAATGCCAAAAACCAAGAGCAGCTTAATTTACAGCCAGGGGACCGTGTGACCCATGTGACAGGCAGGAAGGACAGGGTGTTATCCCTGGAGGTGTTTGTTCCTCAGGCTGTTCCTCACAGGGACTGCTGACATGGACAGGAGCCACACCAGGACTGAAGAAAGCACATGGAGATGTGAGGAGGAGCCACCATTCCACACACCAGGCAACCTGTACTTACCACCTCGAGCACCCTGTGCAAGGCTGCTGGGACACTGTCTGTGTCCAAGGTGACAGCCCAGCAAGGGCTGTGCTAAACAATCCTGAGGGATTGTCCTGCAAGAATCCCCAAGAGCCCACTCCAGTCCTGTCAGGAATGCACGGCATGGCACCACTGCTGCTCTCTGACAACAACCCACCACCCAGTCTGTGCTGCTCTGCACCAGCTCAGGGCCCAGAGAGGAGTCCTGACAGGGAATACAGGGAATCAGGCTCTAATTCCATGGCCTGCTTTTTAATGTGAAGCACTAAAACGATCACTGAACGTTCCTCAGCTTTCAGAGCTGCAAGGCAGCCCCTCCATGCACCAGGCTGGGGATCCAGACATGGAAGAGCCCAAAAATCCCTGGAGAGGACTGAAAGTCCTGGCATATATTCTCTGGTGTCCAAGGCAGCTACTCACTCCCTGCAGCCCCACATTTGCAGAATCAATCCACAGGGAGTGACTCATCCCAGCCTAGGAATTTCTCCACAGCTGTTAGGCCAGGCTGCCACATGGGACTGCTGCAGGCAGGGACTGTCCTTGGGTCACCACCTGTCTCACTCTACTGGCAAGAGACAATCAGGTATCAGACACGTTACAACCCTTTCCCACCAAGGACCAGTCCCAACCATGGAACAATGAGCCCAGCATTATTCCAAACAAGCAAAACAAGAAGCGTCTCAACCTCGCCAACCCAGGAACTCTGCTGAACTCAAATCCAGCCTAAGCTCTCTGCCTTGACTTCCTCTCTCTTCCCCTCTCCCCAGAGGAGTGGGCACAGGCAGGGAGGCCCCAGAGCAGCCCCAGTTCCCAGCACATACGTGTGGTTCAGCCAGCGCATCACATTCCAGTAGAGAGAGTCGAGCCGGGGGGAATTCCCAATGTCCTCCAGCTGGGTCAGGGACAGCAGCACTTTCTCCACCTCTGCCAACTTCACGTTCAGCTTCTGCAGGAGGCAAGTACAGAGTGAACTCTGGGGGGCTCTCAGAGCAGCAGGGCACAGGGGATCCTTAGGGAAGTCTATGGCAGGAATGACCAATCCTGCCTGGCTTCTCCACTGCTCAGAGCCCATTTGCAACCCCAGTTTGGGAGCAAAGCCTGAAGGTACCCTCAGGTACAGGGTTTGGTTGAAAACTGAGTCTCTAGGACGAGAGTCATGAGTCTGACAGGTAGAACTGCAGTGGCATAAAAGGGATTGGAGGGTCCTCTGGTCCTCTTTCCTTTCCAGTCCGTGGCTGGGAGCAGTGGGAAGAAGACACATGACCAAAAGCAGCAGCATTTTCAGTCTGGTTTCTAGAGATTTTCAGTCTGGTTTTCTAAAGCCTCTTCTGCAATCCACTGGACAACTTCAGTAAAACCTGGCAGGAAAGTGTGTCTCAAAGGCTATTCAGCTCCTACAAGAGCCTTGGAATTAATCTTTCTTCTCCACCCACTTTCCTATTAGGTCTTCACAAAGAAACAGGCTGTGGTCAGAGCTCGGGCCTTATCAGTAGGAAACTGGGCTTCAGCAATTCTGCTGCTCCAGTAAATAAGAGCATATTAGAGACACATTTTGTCACCTAGAGAAAATCGTCTTATGTTCAAAAAAAGTTATTTTCCATTAGGGAAAATAAAGCCCCAGAACAAAGCTTCACTCCTGCTCATAAAATTTCCATTTTTGGGAATCACAGTCCCTGGGGTTCAGTGGAGAGGACAGAGCAATCACCTGGGACAAAACCCACCCTCCCTGTACCCCAGGTTCTATCTCTGCTGGTGAGAAAGGAGATGCCCCTTGTGTTTGCTGAACACTGCACAAATCCTTCAGCCAAGGCCCTCAAGAGCTACAGATCCCTCCTTCAGACAGGAGAGCTTTCCTGCCCTCAGATCCAGCCAGGCATTCCCTCTAGGGGTACCTTTGGTAGGAAATGAGGTGGGATGTAGCAGTGACGAGGCAAAATCCAGGTTTAAAAGACACTCAGAAAACAGCCCCGTGCCACACACTGGGTCACACACTCACCTGCTCTGTCACAGTTTTAAGGAGGAAGTTCAGCAGCTCCAAGCTCTTGGCAACTTTCTCTTTCTCAGCCTTCATGATGGGTTTTTCAAGTTTTTTCAAACACTGCAAATTCAATGGGAAGATCAAGAAGAAACACAGGTTAAATGGGGAAACAAACCACACTTCTCAGGAGAAAGTAGATGAGTAATGAACAGTGGGATTCACCTGTCCCCAAAGTAACTCTGGAAAAGCTCAGGAGGGCACATGGTGGAAGTTGCTGGTGCCCAGGTTAATTAAGAAACAACTGGACAATATAAGAGCAAGCAATACCACAGGGACACAACATTGCTGCCATCCTTGGTTTCTAAGCTAAAGCACAACTGGAGACATGTTGCTGCTTCCTGGAGACAAAAGAGGTAAAATAAACTCTGCTCCTGCCCTGGAAGGACCAGGAGGCTGCCAGACAACAGGCTCACCTGAGGGACCACAGCTACTCAGCTGCAGGGGCTGGGATTTACATGTAAAGCACTGCTGCAAAAATCCACTGAGGCTTTAGCCCAGCAAATCCCAAGTGCCAGCCTAGAGCAGGGCTTGTCAAGCTTAAATTCACTGAAATAACTGGGGGGGAAATCTCCCCTGTGTTCTCTTTATGTGCTGCAGGGTTTCTGAGACACTGAAAGGTCTGGCTTAGAGGAAAATCACTCCAAAGATAGGTCAAATAAAAGCCAGTTATTTACAAGTGGAAAAGGGCAGAAAACAGCCATAAAAAGGCAGCTGGATCAAAGAGGCTGCCCAGTGGCCCAGGGGCACTGATCCTCTGCCTGCAGCCCAGCTCCCATGGTTGTTTCCTTCCCCTCTCACTTTCTGTGTGGACACTCAGCACAGCAAACCCCTCATGGACTACACCAGTAGGAAACAGGATTTGCAGACAAGTGTATTGCAGACATGCATGGCCCTCTTTGGCTTGGAATTTGGACATTCCAAGCCAGCCAAGGGGCAAAGCCCACCCCAGGCTCAGCACCTTCAGCTCCTCAGGCTGGAAAGTCTCTGCCCCCCACCTGTACCCAGAGGTGGAAGGTTGTTCTCTCCCAGATTAGGTGTTACTTTGGCTTCAGTCAGACTGCAAGGCATTTTAAGGACTCTGAGCAAACTGTTCTCCATCTACATCAGCATAAAGTTGGCAAATGCAGCAAAAAATCCTTGCAGACACTGAGGGGAATAAGAAATTTATTCCCCAAAGCAAGTTCTTTCAGTAACAACACCCACAAGAGAAAAATAATGATGCCCAGCAAGAGCATAGGGAACATTTTCATCCAAAAAAGTGGGAGGAGCAGATAATGTACCTGCAGAAACAGCAGCCTTCAAGTAGAATTATTTACTGTACACCCTGGGAGTATCTTTTTTAAATAATAAAGATACAGCTATTCCTGTCTAGGATGGTCCACCCTGTATTAGAAAGCCACACGTTCTGCTGGCTGGAATTCAAGCTGCAACTTCATCTGACTATCAATAACTTGCTAATTACTCTCTCCTCATATAGACAGATGCACTGCAACTCTATTCCAGAGCTGTCATTAACCTACAAGGTCACACAATTCAACAGCTCTGAAGTCTCTCAGGTAAAATGAGAAACAAATATAAGGGGTGTGATTGGGAAAAAATAATAAATCTTCACAGGTAGGATGTAACATCCCATGGGCCAGGAATGCTCTGTGTATTACTAATAATAATATCAAAAGGGCTGATTTGCATAAAAAATTTCTTTGCAGTTTGAAGAACAAAACATTGCCAGGCTAACAGTCATTCCTTGTGGTTAAATTGGCTTTCAGAGAGGCTATTAAGTTGAAATCCTTATTTTGCCAAGTTGTGCACAAGTTCACAGTGAGAAAAAATCAGTATGGATTGTCAGCTCCTTGGGACAAGAGCAATCAGAGATGGAGCCACAGTGAAGGCAACTCTCATTTCATCCCTTCAGTATACAAACACTTTAGAATTAAAAAGGTGTTAAAAATAAATTGCATTTTCTCTTCACTGTAGATGAGTGATGTACATGACTGCATTTAAATCCTGCTGGCTTGACTCTGCCTGTTCTTGCTGCCCTCATGCTTTGAAAGGTTTGAAACAAATCCTGCTGAAGTGAAAAGTCCTGCAGCTCTGAGGGTTTTCAGCAGTTTTCAGGGGCTCAGGAAATTGGGCTATGTGTCTAGTTTGAGGTGCCCAACCAAATTCATGCAGAGCTGTGGAATGAAAAGGGTGGCTGGCCCAGCTGGAGATGGAAAAAATCACTGGTCTGGTGACTAAATATCTATATTAAAAGCAATGTTTTGCATGAGTCTGGAAACACAAGCACAGTTCCACCAGCTTAAATAGCCAGAAGCAATCCAGCACAATTTAGATGCAAACAAATAGCTCCCTATGAAATGGATCACTTTAAAACAGCTCTTAAAGACCAGGAAGGAATGAGGAAGAGAGTGGGGTGAGGGGAGAAGCCAAAGGAGCAGCAAAGAAGCAGCAGGTGATTTATTTCTACAAAATGCACACTTTTCTCTAGCCAAGAATCAGAATGGATTGGCTTTGGGAAGGTGGATTCTGATAAAGACTTACTATTTCTCAACATGTGGCTTTTCCCTTTCTCTTCTACCACAAAGGGTGTAAAATAAATT
Organism: Calyptomena viridis; assembly: GCA_013390005.1. Classification (NCBI taxonomy): domain Eukaryota; kingdom Metazoa; phylum Chordata; class Aves; order Passeriformes; family Eurylaimidae; genus Calyptomena; species Calyptomena viridis. The sequence continues at coordinate 196,707 of WEIV01027070.1, forward strand.
TATTTCCAAGAGCACAAAAACCACCAGCACCTCTGTATGTGGTGTGGTTGAGACAGTCAAACCTCCTTAAAGACTGGAGCCCAATCCTGCTCAGCCCAGAGTCACTTATTATCCTGATCTCACCCTCAAATCACTTCTCCACTAGCATTCCATGAGATGGTATCTGCTGTCAGGCATTGCTTCCCTCTCCTCCCCCAGCAGGGAGTGCACACAGAGGAGTTGGCTCCCTTGGGATTGTGTCACTTGTGTCAGCAGGAGACACCAACACAAACATTCTCACTCTGGTTACATAAAACAACCTGACTTTGGGCTGGGGCTGCTGGCAAGCCTTGGGGAACAGCTCCCAAGGAATGAAATCCCAAGTCTCTTCAGTGGGAACTGGGTCCAGAGCTCAAAAGCAGCTTTCTCAAACTTAATCCCAAGTATTCTTGCCACATAAGGTACTGACCATTGTGGTTTGCTCCCTCCCTCAGTCCCCAAGGGCTGAATTCAGCTTTGTCACCCCAGTTGCAGAGGTCAATCATTTGGTGATTTCATTTGGAGGATCTACAGAATACGATCATGAAATGAAAGCAAAAGCCATTATGTAACAGATGGCAAACTGCAACCCATGGCCAACACGCCTTAGAAGGAGCAGCAGTATTTGAGCCCTGTGCAGGACCCCTGGGAGAGCCCCAAACACTGATCACAGACCTGCAGCAGGCTGGGGGGGATCTGTCTGACACAGCCAGGCTGGGGCACAGAGCAGGGCTTTGCTCCCAGCTACACCACAGGTCAGTGGTGGAGGGTTCAGGGAAAACCCAGAACAACTTGTCTAACCACCTGTTCTGTGATTCTCTGCCATGTGCTGTTCCAGAGGTATCCAGCTCTCCCTTCCCCTGCCCCCTGAAAGCATTACCAGCCCAAGGGTCACACAACCCAATCATTCAATGCTAAAAGCAGAGAAACCATGAGATTTATACCCAACAGCTACACTTGCATCACTTGCTGATTTATGTTGCTTTTCTCCCATGTTCTGCCAGTCCCACTTCACAGGGAATCTCAGTTCCAGTTCCAGCTCAGCAATACCTCTGATGGTTAATCCTGCCTGTGCATCTGAGCTGTCAGCAGACCTGGGTAGGTCATTTTCCAAAAGGAAAGACTATGGAGGCAGTTTTCACAGCTGGAACTCCCATCTCATCTCAAGCCAATACAGCTCCTGCCTCACCCTACATGGACTCAGCTGGCAGAGATGGTTCTGTCTTGTTATGTCAGACACATTCCTTCCAAAAGCCTCTGGCTGTTTCTGGAGGAGGGCACTCCTGGATCCAAAGTTCTTTGCCTCCTGGATTTCTACAAGAACAGCACACCCTCAGCATTTTAACAATCAGTGCTTTTTCTTATGTTCCTGATTCCTGTACCACACATGGAGGTATCCCAGATACTGCAGAATCCATCTCTCACTGCACTTCACAGCATTTCTTCCTCTTCCCAAAGTACACAACAAGTTTGTCAGAGCACAGGAGGTGAATATCTGCAGTAATTCAGTCACACAAGTAGGACAGAAGGCTGGCAGGGAGTTAACCACACAGATCCATGCCTCAGTTTCCCAGGTAGGATTTTAGTCCAAGCCCAAGACTCCCCTGAAACCTGACACACAGCAAAGAGTGGTGTGTGTGCACCTAAAGCCAAAGTCAGCATTCCAGCCCCTGCCCAGCCTTCCCTGCAGGGGAGATGCAATATTCTGCTATATGGAGCCAGGCAGTGTTTCTGGAATTCTCCACAGCCACACCCACCTGCACATCTGTCCCCTTCACAGGGACCAGTGGGGGACACACTCAGCCCAGGCTTACAGACACAGCAGCACCTCGAGTGCCAAGGAATGTCCTGCTACCAAAGAGGAGCACAGTTCCCAGCTGGAAGTCTGACCATTTCATAATTATGCATTCCCAGCATGTCCTTCAGCCTATTTCATTGTCCAAAACACACAGTCCTTCCCCTCTGTGGGATCAGCCCAACAGATCATCACTGGAGAAGCCTGGCCAACCTGCTTTCCTTCCACTATCTCCATCCATCCCCCTCCTCCCCCCCTCCAGACCTGATGCTGAGGGATAAATGTGTGGATTCATGACCTTACACCCCTGGCCCAGCCTGGGGTTGCTCAGGTAAATTCTTCTCCAGCTGAGAGTTCAGCAGAATTTGCACCTCACAGAACACCCACAGCCCCGAGGAGGAAACACCGGAGAGTTCTGAGCTCCAAATGCTGAGATCCAGACTTTATCCAGGCTCTGTGCTCCCTGCAGGGTCCCAGAGCAACAGCACAACCTGGGATTTTGCTGGTGCTGTGGCTCAGGTCCCTGTGGTGAATCACACCCAGGAAGTGCTTTTGGGGCCCCCCAAGTGCACTTCCATGACCTGAGCCAAGATTTCCCAACGCAGGAAAAACAAAAAAAACAGGAGAGGTTTGGGAGGGGCACAGCCCTCCTCTGCTATTGAGAGTGACAAAGTGACAGCCCAGTGAAGGATTTTAGTACTCTGCACCTTTGTAGCTCCTGTTATTATCCCATGTGAGCACCCTCACCTGGAATTACACTCACATTTCTCCTGAGAGGAAGGAGGTAAACCAGCACCATTCCTTGTCCCACAGAGGCCAAGTAACACTCCTGAGTCACAGAGCCAGGAATCAACTCTGAGCTTCCCAAAACGCGGGAAAGCCAGACCCAAATACTTCCTTTCATGAAAATATTCACTGTACAATAGAACCCAGCTAGAACTTAGGGCTAAATCATGGAAGACAGAGGGAGGAAGCCAAGTCTGCCTTTTCACTCCAATTTCCATCTATCCACAGATCCAGATCCATTTCCAACTCCAGGAACACAAAGTACACAAGCACACAAGGGGAAGTTCCACACTACCCACTTGTCAGGAGTAGGAAATGCAGCACAGTCCCTCCTCCCTCTGTTCTATGTTTCCAAAGTATAAATGTTCAAAACTTATCTCCTTGCATCTCTGACAGAAACAAGTCATCAGGACATGCTCAGAAAGGGAAGGAACAACCAAATCTCTGCTTGGTCCCAATCCAGAGAAAGGGGGAAGGCAGGGGACTAAGCAGACCCACAGGCTGAAGGATGTAACTAAAGGGCATTTTTGGTGATGTTTATTTTGGCTGTTATTAGAGGGAGCAACCAAAAAGTCCAGAAGCCATTCACACTCAAAATGTCAATGCTTTCCCAAGTTTAATGATCTGATTTTTTTTTTCCCCAAAGACCATATGAAAACCATACAGGACAGTTGAGGGAACAGAGGAGAAGGAATTCTCCACAGAGACATCCAGTATTCTGAAAGCACATCAAATATATCAGTTAAATCACTCCTGGCCTCGTTTTACGAGCTAAGAGGATGAGAAAGGGCAATGAATTAAGAATTTATAAAGATGGACAGATAAAAGTTGAGGCAATCTTTGAGAAAAAAAAATTGAAGAATGGCTTTTTTAGAGATTTGATGAAGTCACTGTTAATAATTTATCTCCCTACAAATTAAGACACCGATAATCAAAAGTGATGCCCTTCAGAAATTAAGGGCACATCTACCCTGGAAGGCCAGATAGCACATCCCTGCCTCCCCCACACATTCTCAGTGGCTCTTCTTTTAAATCCCTCACTGAACAACACAACAGCAGCAAACCCCTGGAATGCCAGACAACAAAAGTCTTCAGGGAGCACACAGTAACTTCCAAATGATATGGAAAGGAGGTCTTGGGTTATCTGCAGCATCCCTTCCCAGGCCATGCAATTCCCTGTGTGCCTACACTCATGCCTTGCTGCAGGAACACAGCCTGCCCAGTCCAGGCCTGAGCATCTCACTGGGATTGTGTGTGTTTGTCTGAAAGCCTCCAGTCCTGGTGACTGGGAATGCTTTGGTCTTGCACTGAACTTTGGGATCAGACTCTGTCAGCACTTGGAAATTGCAGGATGCCTCGATCCCAACTTGTGTTTCAAGCAGCCAACCTGAACATTATCTGCTCTTCCCTCACAACACTGACAAAACATGCAAAGGGAGAAAGAGTAGCAAAGTTTGGCCCTTCCTACGATGTACTTACTGCAGAAGAGAGGCAAAGGAAACCCTCAGGAAACTGCAGTGTACGAGCCAGAGAAAGCATTTTTAACAAGTTTTCTGAGGGCTGTTCTGTTTTAGTACATTTTCTGGACTATTCCTCAAAATCCTTTCCCATTTCCCTTTGACTTTCACACCATAATTGGGAGTTTCAGCCTAAGGTGGGAGTTACACTTCAGTTCAGGAGGGCGAGGTGGTTCCTTGGAAAGGGATGACAAAAAATGGTTATAAAATTATGGATTCTGAACCTGGAGCTTCCTGCCCCAAATCTGTTACTGAGCCACTAAAAAAATTGGCATGGCTGCAAGATCACTCCAAAGCCAAGACAGCAATTTTGAAACACATCAGAAAGAAAACAGAAATATATCTAACAAGGGGAAAAACACCAAAACATGCCCACACTGACAACTGGGAGAGCTGAAATATCAAACTGAGGTGCTTGATAAGAGTCAAAAATAGCATGTGAGCCCTAGCAGGAACCCCAGAGATCCCTCACCAACACTGGGTGAGAGTTCCCTGCATGGCATGGGGAACTTGGACCTCTCAGGCTCTGCCACTACTTCATTGCCTGACTCGGGCACTGAACTCACCCCAACCAGCATGGATGACCTTGGGACAGAGGTGGCTGTCCAACACACAGGGCTGGTCTGAAATCAAGCTCAGAGACACTCAGACTCTCCAGGCACAAAAAGGGTCTCTGGGATGTTTCAGGAGACCTGAGTTTATTGCTGGCTCAGCCCCAGCCAAGTGTGGCACCTGTAGAACAGGGTGAGCAACTTCAGCAACCCAAATCCATCAACTCCTGGGCTTCTGCAAAATACTTTCTCCATTACATCAACTCACTGGTTTGAATTTCCTTTGCAAACCACCCTGAGATCTACTGATAAAGATGTTTCTACCAGGTGTTCCAGCAGCTCAGGTGAGCTCTGTCATTTCCAACATGAAGCAACTCTTGTTTCTTTATACCTTAAACACAACCAAGCCGTTTGACTCCCAACATTAGAATAAACTTGAATAGCAAGGCTCTGCTTTGTATAAAGTAAATATTTAGGACTTGGGAGGCCAAAACTGTGCCAGAGCTATTTCTCTGCCCCCTCACCTTTGCAGCCCAGGGCTGTGGGTGAGACTTTCTGTACAGGTGACCCAGCAGCACAAGCCAAGAGCACTAAAAGCAAGCAAAGGTTTGTTCTCATAAGAACAAACCAACTCCAAAGTACCCACTGGGATATCAAGACCTGCCTCGCTGGCAGTAAGGAGATGGCAAACATGACTCCCTCATGGCTGGGATGTATGTTTTATAAGCATGCTTAAACAATTTGGGAACAAATAAGGTCGAGTTAGCTTATGCAAGCACAAGAGGCAGTGCCTTGCAGCAGCCAGGGCTGCTATTTTGGGAAGCTGTCTCTTCGCTTAACGTTGCTGGCCCTTGATTCCCCCTCATCTGCCTCGTAGCTCTGCCTGCATAATTCAATGATATCCAAGACTGCACTTTTCTCACACTGCTTCTTCTCCAGTTCCAGCACATCCCACTGCCTCAACTCATCCCAGGCTCCCCTGGTGAGGATGCTCCTCACCACAGGATCTCTGCAGGAAGGCAATGCAACTCCTGAGGGAAGACAGGACATGCAGGCAGCCAGCAGGAGATAACACCCTGTCCTCTCTCACAGCCTCACACCTGCCATGGCAACCCTGCACCTGAGCAGGTACAGCCCCAGAGCTGCAAATCTGAGCCAGGACACAGCACAGCAAAGCCTTCAGGTGACAGTGTCCTTGGGAACAACAGCACTGGTTGAATCACAAGTGCACATCAGTTACAGAGCTGCAGAATTCTCCCCGGGTCAAAGAAAGGTATAAAATTCTACATTATCATTATTTCCTCTTAAAACAGCTATTTGTGAGGGATGGTGGCAGGAATGGCCAGTGACAACACAAGCAGACCTTGCAACTAGAGGTAGGGCAGCCAAACTCCATCATTTTCCACAGCATCACCCAGCTCTCAGTCCGGGTGACCCTCATGCCAACATCTATTTGCTCACATGCTCACCTCTGAAATCATGGCTCACCTGGAATGGCCCAGGAAACAAGCCTTGGATGGAAAGGGCTAAGACTGAGCTGCAGGAGAAACTCAGAGTTCTGCACAGGCCCCCTGGCTAAGGAGGAGTGTGTGTGTGTGTGGGCACCAGGGACAGAAAGGCTGTTGTTCAGCCCAAACTTTGGCCAAACAAACTCACCCCATGACTTCAACATCAGCCCTGCAACTTCCACCCAACCTGCAGGTTCCCTTTCAGTCAAGCACACAACTTCCACCTGGAGATTCAGGGCTGATAAACTCTTCAGCAAGGTATTTTAATGATGGAATACTCTTTGACAAATACATATTCTCTACAGATTCTAAATTTGCTCAGTTTCCATCCTCTGCCTTTTGCAACAAGGGATTTTTTTACCATCTTCAAAAGAGACCAGTCATGTTACAAGTACTGTTCTACTACCCCATAGAGCCAGTGCCTGTTTTTACAGTTACTGCCTGTTAAATGAACATTTCTGCACCTGCCAAAATGACACAGAATACTTTTTGAAGCTTTTGCACAAAGGCCAGCTCTTACCTATGAATCAAAACTGTTAAATGTGATATAAAGACCCTAATCTCTCCTAATTACAGCAACATTTACAGACATGCAGCTGCCCCAGCCCCACACCAGCACTGGGTTAGTGCAGAGGAAGAGCAGGAAGGCAGACAAAACCCAACACATGTATGAACACCAACAGCACTCTGTAAAAAAATGTTATCTCAGGGCTTTTTCAGGCCAAAAAAAGAACCAGCACCTATATCCCACTGCTAGTCACCAGTATGGGAGGCCTCCTGCCCTCAGGGTTAACCTTGGACAACCCAAACAGACTGACAGTATTTCTCAGGTATTTCTCTTTACACACACAGAACCACAGAAATGAGAGGCACTGGGGAAGCTTTGGTAGCAAAGCTCATTAAAATCCTGGACGGGTTGCAAGATGCTAAACTTTCCCTGACAAGAACAACATGCAGGCACTGTAAATGTCTGTGGTTTCCCAGTGAATCACTGAGTCCTGCAGGTATTCAGTTTCCACAGAGAAACAGGGAGATGACCAGGCTGGGAGGAGTGGCATGTTTTATGCAGCTGAGAAATAAAATCATACCTAACTGCCCCCATTGGGTTCCTGATGTAATCACTGCATAATACCTATTTAATGAAACCCCCTGCTTCCCCAAGAATTATAAGCAGCACCTTTAAATTCCTTGATTTTGATTTGCTTAGATTTTGTCCTCTTTCACAAAAGAAAACAGATCTAATTGTTCTGCTTCATTACAGCAAATTCAGCATGGTCTAAATTACCATGTAACCAGCACCTGAAGAAGTACAGAATGAAAGCCACCCTTAGAAAGAGGTCATTAGTACAGTTACGTAGGAACTCCAAGACTGGAATCTCCCATGTCATCAAGTTTTAGTCACCACATCACAACATTAATTTGGTTGCTTGGTTCCCCCCACGTCAGTCCACAAGAACACAAGTGAATGGCATTTGTTTTATGCATCTCCTACACCCAAGAACTGTCCTGGGGTACAACCTGCCCTTGCCACTGACTCAGGAGCCCTGCAATTTCTGTCACTGGTTTTCTGTACAAATTATTTTCCGGTGTATTTTAAGGTTTCCCTGATAAACAATATTAGCAAGGGAGTCTGTCCAGAAGGCCTGCAATGCAGCAGGAGCCAAATGCTACTGCAACTCAGCTCTACCTCTTTTGCCCTGAAGTTCATCCCAATACATGACACGTCCTGAAATTAATGTAAATTAATGTTCACAGTATCTTTCCATTCCTTTTTTAAGCCACCTTAAATTGATCTGTATGAGTTTATCCCTAAAACTTAAAACTCAATCTCTGTCTTTTGGATCCAGACACAGGTGCCACATCTCTTGAACTCTGTGAAGATCCACCTGAACAGTGTTACAAGGATTCTGCCATCCTGGTGGGCACCACTCCCATCTGCTGAACACAGGCACAAGGTTTCTGACATCAGTCCCAAACTGCAGCTCTGAGACCAAGCAGCACAAGAGCAAAAGCATTAGGTGCCATCTGTACATTGAACTTGTTACCTCTGACACTTGGCTGATGCTTCTGCTGATCAGTCCCTCCCACTCGTCCTCTGTCATGAGGAGCTTCAGTTCATGAAGTAGCAGAACCTTGTGGAGAAGCAAACAGGCCATGCCCTGAAAGAGAAGGGGGAGAGCAGAACATGAAACTCTGTAATCTCTAGGGAAGGTGTCAGCAACATAAACACCCTGCTAAAGCAAATACATAAATAATATAAATACTCTGCAAAAAAAAAGCTAAGGCCAGCATGCAGGGAATGTCATGTTACAATTCCTGCATGTCCTCACCAAAATGTATGTCATGGAATGGTTTGGGTTGGAAAGGACCTTAAAGATCACCTCATTCCACCCCTGCCATGGGCAGGGACACCTTCCACTATCCCTGGTTGCTCCAAGTGGCCTTGGACACTTCCAGGGATGGGGCAGCCACAGCTTCTCTGGGCACCCTGTGCCAGGATCTCACCACTCTCACAGGGAAGAATTTCTTCCTAATATTCCCCTTTCCATCATCTTAAGGCTCTGTTAGAAAACATTCCCCAGGTCCTCAGAGTCAGCCCTCCAGGACAGGGTGGTGGGCTTTGGTTGAAAGCATGTATATAAAACAGAAGGTCAGAGTGGAGCAGAGGGATCATGCCACTTGTAGACTTATGCATTAATATCCAAAATACACTTTAATAGCTGCTCCAAGTACACCACTATCAGTCTCTCCAAGTTTTCAGGGAACACCCTTCACTGTGCTCTGATGAACATAGTAGGCACAAATAATCACAAATAAAAGCTGGCACGTTTGCAAATGCTTCATTTCAAAGGAATCCTGATGGAAACTGCTGTTCAGAGTAATACTTGGCCTTGCCCTGGAGTCAAACTTGCTCATTAAGCCTCTGTATTAACACAGCAATGAAAGGAGAGGCCACTAGAAAACCAAAGTAATCTGCAATCTTCTTACATGTCCTCTTCTATCCCAAAACTCCTATTTTAAGGCTTTCTTAGGTACGAGAAAAAAAATGCAGCAATGGCCAAAAGCAAATTATAGAAATTCACAAAATACAGTAATGAGGATTAGTGCAAATAGCTTAGAGGATTTAAAGGGGAATTTTTTTGTAGCAGCATGGAGTTAGTGAGCAAATTGTACTTATATATAAAGAAAAAAACATTGCCTCCAGCTGCCATTACACAGCCCAAAACTGAACGCAGGTACAAATACCAAAAATCACAGGGAATTACAACAAGAGCTAATCTCATCCAAAGAAAGCAAGGACTGCTGTTCTTTAACCACATATTGCAGAGTTTGTAAAAGTTCTTATCAAAGGCATCAATAAGATCAAAAGTCTGAGAGATCTCAAGAATAAAAGCAGCCTGGTAATACCCAACCTGGCCTCCAGGTCCAGAAAAAGCAACCTGAAAAACTTGGAGCAGGAGGCTAAAAACTGGCCATGCAGCACCCACACTTCTCCTGGAGTGGTTTTAGGGAACTATTTACTGAGTAATTCAAAATCAGTGAAGAAGAGAAATCCCTGGATCTCCTGAGAGCAGTAAGACCATTCAGAGCTGCAAGAAGTCAAAGAACAGCTCAGAAGCTCAAGGAGGTCTGTGCTTCCTACACAACACACTCCAGGCTTCTGGGAGGGACAGGACACTGCCCACAGACCCCTCACTGGATATCACCAGCACCCACACCAGTGTCACAACAGACAATGCCACACATCCTTGTAAACTTCCCTCCAGTTTGCACCAGTATGGCAATGAAGAGAATTATCCAAATAGAGCTTTCACTCACACACGGAAATTCTGCTCTTTCCTGGAGGGCAAAAATGCAGGAGGGAACCAACGAGACCACGTCAAGGATTTATGCTGATTTAATGAGGGAGAACACCCTAATGCCATATCCAAGGCAGGCAGGCTCACATATCCCTTGTAATTATGGGGAGACTGTCTTACAGAACAAATTATGGCATGTCTGCATGCATGTACCAAATGTAGTGGGAAGTCACTTCCGTGCAATTACACAGAGAACGTGACCCTCGAAGGAGATGAAAGACCATAATTCGTTCTGAAAGGCTCAGGCAGGGTCACAGAGCTCCAGGCACTGGCTGTTCTCTGACAATTACAAACACATTCATACTGAAAGTGGGTGCAAAGCAGAGGGGAGGGTCCTGTTAAGGTATCCTGGGGTCCCTCAGGACTCCAGATTTACTGCAGTGTGACAAGGATGTGCTCAGGAACTGCTCCACTCAGCAGTGGGTGGGAGCACCAAGTCAAGGAGGAAAAGAACTGGAGGGGAATCAAAGCCATACAAAGGAAAAAAAGCTCTGGAGACCCGAGACTGAGAACAGACTCTGAGTGGGATCTGGTCCTCAGGAAGCACTAAGCCTGAAAACTATTTTAAAAGACAGGAGAAAAGCCCATGGAACACTCCCTTCCAAGTATCAGAACACCCTGACACATCTGAGGATCCTGGTGCTATCACTCTTTAGTAATTTTGTCACACTCAGAGCTTTCACGCCTCCAGCCTGTGTATTAGATTCCAGCAAAGTGAAAATACATTTTGAGCTTCACATAATTAAAATGTTGCTATTGCTCCACTCAACATTATCCTGTTTCCTGATTGTTTTTTAACCCAATGATAATTTAGTACTAAGCATGAACAACTTTTCTCATTTGAAACAACAAAAATAAAATATTTACTTGTTGGCTGAAACAGAATTTGGCTTAAGAACTTCTCAGTTGGAGAGGAAACGTGACACTAATAACAAGATCGTCAGTGCTGTAGTTTAAGGTTATCATAGTAATCCCAAAGTCAGTGTCTCCTCTGTTCTTAGAGCTGTTATTAACACACAGCCCTTGGATAGTCTCTTTTTCCAGAGCAAACTGCATAGTTCAACAGCAAAAGTTAAACCACAGAGAGAGGGACTGACGTCAGTGGATTCATACAAAAACATCAGGGGCAGAACCAAAACTAAAATCCAGTTTTCCAATCCTGGTCCAGTATGAAACAGCACTTCCCACTCCTCCTGCTGGTGCCATCCCACCTCAGCAAGTTCAAACCAGCCCAGGAGGGGCAGCAAGTTTTTTCTTTAGAAGGTGGTGCAACCATCACACCTCACTCACAGCATCCCCCAGCACGTGAAGAAAGATCCTGAGTGTCCTCAGAAAATTGCTTTGCCAAAGCAAGAAAAGACCCAAAGTGAGTCAGATCTCTAGGAACCACTTCCTTGAATGTGGCAGAGAAACAGTTCCCTCTTTGCAGTTCATTTTCCTTCAAATAAGTGGACACAAAGCAGCTGAAAGCAGATATGTCAGAGGGGTGAATGCCCAAGCACTTGAAAGTGGCTGTTCATCCCTTCCTCACATCTGCTCCAGAGGGCTAGTCAGGGTTTCTGGATACTACAAGCCAGTGTACTTACTTATATAATACACCACACTTTTTGGGAGCCCAGATACTCAATGTTTTTATGAAAACAGCCTCCAAAAAAAAATGAGGCTGCTCCAAGGATTTTTCAAGCCACCACCTGGAATGAAGCTCTTCCCACAGCCAGTAACTTCTGAAAACACATCACTACCATTTTGTGGTGCTCCTGTGACAATACCAGCAATCCAAAAGATCCTTTAGAAATACAGAATACTCACAAAATCCACCTATCTTCTGTCCTGTGAAGCAGTTTCACCAAGACTTTGGAAGTACAAGGCCACACATAGAGCACCTCAGGAGGAACAAGGCCACCCCAACTAGTTCAAATCTTTTGCATCAACATTATCAACCCTCCTAATTTCTCACAGCTCATCATTTACACTTAACATGTTCATGATGTGACTTTACAGATGACACAGAGAGCAGCTTCATGTTTAACCATCACATCACAGACCAGCAGCAATTTGAAGTTGGGGAAGTATTCCCACAAAATTCAGCACAGATCTGGAGCTCAACAACTACCCAGTTGTCCCTCTCCCTTCCTGCCCTCCATAGCAATAATTGGTATTTTGGATTGTCTTACAAGCATTTGGCAATTTCAGAGGCTGTTGCTGAAAATATCTGATTATTCTGTGCATTTTCTCAGTGCCAAATCAAGCCTGCTGTGTTCCTGACAGTCCTAGGAGAGAGCCAAGGATTATCAACACTTCCCAAATGGACAAAAACAGAAGACTCAAGAGTCCCAGCTACCAAACTCCAGTCCAGCTCAGAGGAGAAGGTTGTCATCCCCACACATGCACAATCTCTGAAAGGAGAATGTGTGAGAATAATTACAAGCAGCTGACAGCCACATTAGAGGGATTATAAAGGGATGGGGAGAATGCTCTAGAAGCCATCCAGTTGCCTAATCAAAACATTTTCTCCCTAATGTCAGTTTTTTAAAAGAAAAACCATGAAATAGTAAAAAAAAAAAACAAATACAAGGGAAGTCTATTCAAGCAGGGATAGGAGACACACACATACACTCCCACATACATCTATCAACCATATGACTAAATGAGGCAGAAAGGCTCATTATCAGCCCACGTGGGAGCAGAGAACAAACAATAACTAAGGGCAGTGCTGAACCTGGGATTTTCTATGGCTTTTAAAATTTCTTTCTTATCTACAACGATTACACAAAATGCCATTCAGTGGAAATGGTGGAGATTTCCTTCTGGAATAGGCAACGTGCTCCCTGCAGTAACCAGGGTGTGCTGGCAATTCCCAGGTGTGCTCACACCTGGATGCTCCAAAGGACTGTGAGTGGGGGCTGCTGGGTTATACAACCCCCCTTTACCCTCTCAGGAAGGGCAGGACATGTGGCCTGACTATCACACAATGGATGAAACCCCACCAATGCACTGTTTTCCTGTTGGAAGCAGGTACCTGGTACAGGTGGGGCAGAAGTTGCTCTTCCCAGCCACCATCCAGGTGGATGGAGGGAACAGGGGTGTCTTTCAGTCACTGCAGTTGTGAAAAAGAAAAAACCAAACCAGCCTGTGCAATGCTGTAGAGATTCTGTTTGCAACCCTGAAGAGATGAAGGCATGACCTAAATTCAGGGTTGTTTTTCCAAAGAAAAGCACACTGTTAATAGGAGGACACTTGTTTCTGATGCAAAAAAACCCCACAGTTTTCAGTCCCAAGTGCTTTAGGAGGCTGGGTGGCTTTGCAAGCAAGTGAAAAAGATGCCACCCAGGCAAACTCCCATGAGAAAAGACATGGAAATCAGCAGGAACCACTGGCACCATCAGAGCCTGAAGATGTGCCTGCTCTGCAACACACCAAACAGCAGCTCAGAGTTCTCACAGCTCTGCTGCTGGGTGATCTCAAAGCACCTGAGTAACCCTTCCCAACTCCCTGATGGCACTTCCAGATTTCAGGAGAGAGGGGGCAAGTTCACCTGGCTTGTGTGAAGCACATGGCAGGACAGAAAATCTCATCAGGTTTGACCCAGGACAATATCTGAGCTACATCAGATCTCCCTGCACTTTGTATCAGAAGAAGTGGGGAGTTTAAATGCTTAGCAAAGACATCAAGATGGATTTTCCCCACCTTTTACCTATTTTTTTCTGCACAGATAAAGTTTATCAACATGAAATATGTCTTTAGTGTGGCAAGAGCCTCTTTTTTCCCTTATATATATATAATATATGCATAAAAAAATGGAAAACACTACCTGGAAAATTACAGGTTTGTGCAACTCAAGATACATTTTTAGAAGTGAAGAAGCATCAGGAGTTTTAGTGCTATCAACATTTCTGCTCTGCATATCAACTGCTCTTGGAAGTCCAGGAGGCAAAAATATCCAGGTGGTATCACACCACAGAGGCTCCTGGTATTCCAGGGCAATGATGCTTCCCTTCTGGCTCCCAGGATGCTGCAGCAGAGCTCCAGCACAGCTGATTCAGAGCCAGAACATGGAATAAACCAGCAGCTCTCACTGTGTAATCCTCAGCATTAAGACTATTCTACAGCCACAGGGATATGGCAAAAAATAATTGCACTTCTAGAAATTCTCTCCTCCCAAGCCCTCTGAGACTGCAATCACATGGATCACATGCTGCATTCGTGACAAATGCTACCAGGAAACCTGGGTGGAAGAACACAGGACAAGAATATGGGAAATGCTAAATAACCTTTTTTGGAATTTTAAGAAATAGTCAAACTATGAAATAAGTTCCTTAGCTACCTGCAATTTGTTACATGTTTAAAATAAACCAACCAGCCCCCTCCCACAAAACCCAAATCCACAGCAGCTTCCAGGACTGTTGGGTACAGGAGAACAACCTGTCATTACCACAGGGCAGGAGATCCAGAGCACCACAGTAAAGGTCTCTTCCAATTACTGTCAAAGCTTTGGTAAAAAGAAAACAAAGAACATGCAAAGTCATGAAGCAAGTGCCAATCTACCCTCATTTCTGCTCCTGCAGACAAACTACTTTAGTTTTGCATTTACATTGGATGTGGGATGGAGACAAAGGCTCCAACAGAGCATTCCAGAGTTTCAGGGCTTCTTATTTCTCTACCACATTTTTTTCATGCATTGGAGCATTTCTGAACCTGTGAACTGTTTGGTAACAGTCTGACAGGCAGAGTTCAACTTAGGAACAGCCTTGGAGCTTATTCAAAAGGACAAATTATGAGTGGGATGGGAGAATAAGGCCCACAACAATGGACCTGTTCTGTACAGCAAATTCCCAGCAGTTCAATGAATGGTACATATACCACAGAGCCCTGGAATGGTTTGGGTTGGAAGGGACCTTAAAGCTCATCTCATTCCCCCCCCTGCCATGGACAGGGACACCTTCCACTATCCCAGGTTGCTCCAACCTGGCCTTGGACACGCCCAGGGATGGGGCAGCCACAGCTTCTCTGGGCACCCTGTGCCGCACCACTTTTCCCCAATCCCCAAACTGTAACTGCAGTATCTCACACATGGCACATGCACAGACACACGTTTCACATATCTATCTCAAACTCAAGGGGGAGGGAGAATAAGGCAAAGCCCTTTGAGCTATTTTTGAGAACAAAAATTAATTTTTAACTTCCTCATCACCACTGAAACAAGGTTCACACGAACAGTGGAGCCAAGATTGTCATTTAGCAGCTGCCTGAAAGGTTTCGGAGTGGAAAAGTGCCTGTGTCTTCTGGGATAAGTAGGATTGTTGGGATGTTCAACTGTGCACAACTGCCCATGCCAGGACACTTGAGCATCTCCATAAGTATTTCTTGGTTTAAAAATGTGCTGCCAGTGCTCCAAGGCAGCATCATAAGTTAGACATCAACTTTTACCCCAAATTTACAGTTATCCCTCTGATTAAGGGAGCCAGGGAGTGCCTGTTCCTGGCTGCCTGCTCTGTCCTGCCTGGCACAGAGACACTGCCAGTCACTACACAGACTCTTAGTCAGAGAGAGCTCACACTGCTCAGGAAGAACACGAAAATGTCTTGGATGACCACCTGGTCTGGGAGCTGAATTCAATAATTGCTGCTACAACCCAGACTAATCAAATGGCTTTTTCAGGCAGCCTGACAAGGTGATACTGCAGTCTGAGGTGGGCAGAACACGAGCAGGATACAATCTGGGCAGCACAGAAGCTGTCAGACTGTCAGGTGCCCACTTCCAGGTCTGCCCTCCTGCTCCCAGAAACAGAAGAGGCACAAAAATACAGGAGAAGTGAACACTGAACAGAAACTCCCACCCATCATCCACCACCCCCTGCTCCCTCACCTTCCCTGTGCTCCAAACATCACACTCTGCTTCAGAAAGCAGGTTCCTCCTCACCCTCCCTCAGCCTGGCCTTGCCAAAAAATACCTGAATAGGAGATTTGGGAGCCCAGGAATAAAATTCTCCTTGCCAAAAAAGTGATGAAAACAAATGAGGTTTTACAGCTTAAATTAAGTTCCTGCAACAAATGGATGAGAAAAATTTTGCAAGGCTGGTTAATTACAACATGTAAAGCATTTAAGTGACACCTAAATCACATTTTACAACCTTGGATGAGAAAGGCAAACTCCCTCAGTGCACTCCCACCAAACTCCTACGTCATGAAGCTCTTGCAATGGTTCACAAAAAGCTCTTTGTGGTTCACAAAAGCCAACCTGCACTGCAGCCCAGCTGCAGGAAAAGCTGCCTATACCTGTTCTTTCTTCCCAATAAAAAAGCAGATTTCCACAGATCTGGCAGGATGTTCTCCATCTAGAAACCTTTAAATCACTCATAACAGCTGAGTGATATGAGCACCTTGAAAATAATTGTCACATGAGACACATTCTGCTCATTTGATCATCATCATTGTGTAGATGACCTCTAAAGCCCTCTTGAGTGCAAAAATTATCAATGAATTCTGTTTTGTTTGTGCTTCTTTATGTTAACTTTTATTTCTAGACCTCTGAAATAGCCAACAACCCTCTCTGGCTGGTTTCTACACAAGCTGAACAGTAGTTTGCAAACACAAGGGGTTGTTTGTCCTCTTAAGCTGCTGGAACACAGTCCCAATAATTCCCAGAGTGGGCCAAATTCCTAGTCACTCTCGCAGCAATGGAAATATGGAAAAGCAATCACCTGCTCACCTGCTTTGTGGCAGAACTGGATCTCTCACTTTGATGAGAGAAACCCAAGATCTGTGACTTGGGGATGGTAGAAATCTCTTGCTAAAATGCCTGCAAGGAGAGGAAAACTAAATGCACAGATCTTGGTCTCCCTTTGGATTTGAGAGTTTACTACCTTGCTTACTGAAAAAGAACAAAGCTCCCTGGAAGCACTCAAGACAAAACTGACTGTGAAGGAATTTCCATATTCCTACCCTTCCTGCTGACTTCCCTCTCCTCTTTATTCTTATTATCCTTCATCAACCTCTTCCCCAGCAGCTCAGATGTCCTGCTCTGGGCAGCACTCAGAAGTTAAGCAATCTGTACAATTCCAAGGCTGAGGAGCAGCTGCCAGTTGATCAGATGGGCTGTTCAGCTCTTCCTGCAGCATCTAAGGATTTGTCTGTACCTCAGGAAGTTTATCCCATTAGCTACACTGGCACATCCTGAAAACACCTATTGGAAGACACAAGCACTTAAACCACCCCTGCTCAACCTGGCTGAAAATGTGGAATGAGCTCCACCTGAGAGAAAGCACCTTTATATAATGCAGCTGTGCCCACAGGAGTTGTGTCAGTCTTGGCCCTACAGGTAAAAATCCTCATTGATTTCACTGTCAGTCACACCAGGATGGGTTTTAAGTGTACCTGAGCCAGCAGAAATCCCAGGAATAGCTGTCAGTCTGCCTGCAGACCATAGGAACAGCATTCATTTACACACAGATTTCTTCATGCCCTAAGCCATCAGTACTTGGTTTAACCAGGGACTCTGCAAATCATGTTCTCTCCCCTGCTGTAGAGAAATGGATTCTTTTCCCTGCTTGGCTTCACTGCAAACAGTGTTTTGGAGGATGTTCTTGCCAGAGCAAAACCTTATCTTGCACTTGCCTAAGCAGAGGAGCCCATTTGGGAAAGTCTGCTCCCTGTGTATTGGACATTTGTACCCAACACAAGTGTGCACATGCACAGCTCCTTCCTGCACTGTTCTGTTGGCTCCTGGGAGAGGCAAAAATATAATTAAAAAATCATTTGAAAAAATAATAATCAAAGCTCCCTCCTATGGTCACCACAATCTAACAAGCAGTGACAGAACTAAGATGGTGCTGGATTTTAAAGGCAGTCAGTGCACACAGGGAGATTTGACAGTGCAGTTTTTCAGAGACACCTGCACATTAAACACTGGGCTCCACTGGCAAGATTTCTGCCTCCCAAGAAGGGTCTGCAGGACATTTGGGCAGTCAAAGCAATGAACATTTAACTCCCCAAACCCCTGGGCCAGGCCTGGCTGATGGTACCAGATACCAGCTCTGAGTATTTTATTTGCATATGGCCAAGATACAGCTGGTGAGCATTCAGGGCTGGGGAAAACCTGGTGCTCTTCTTCCACCAGAGGCCAACAGGCAGAGCCTCAGGACACAGCAATCCATACAGCACAATCCATATATTGCTCTGCTGCTTTGGTCAACACAGAGATTCATTTCTCCCTGGGGTAACCACTTACCATATCAGAAAGGCCAATCAGTCTTAATGTTTCACTCAAAAAAAAAAAAAGTCAATATCTTATTACCCTAAATTCTTGAAAAATGAAAAGATGCCATAATTAAGTGAGCCATGAGGACACGAGATAAATCAGCAGCAGAACACAGATTAGCATTCATGAGCTCTGATGTTTTCCTGTTCTTTCTGTAATTCCTAATTACAGGACAAACATTGCTGGGGAATCCTGGTACCAGAGGGCATAGAGACCAAAGGAGAAAGGAACAGCAATGGATTCTGTGCTATGACTCAAACCTCTCCCTTCCCACATGAAAAAATAATAATCAGAAAATATGCCCATTTCCCTCTTCTCTCCCAAATACACTTCTCTGTCAAGTTAAGAACACAGTCACCATAAAAAAAAAAAAAAGAACATCTAAGACAATTTGGTTTCTTCATATTACCCTGTTTATTTTGGAGCATTTTTACTTTGCTTTTACAAGCTCCTCACCCTAAACATCAGAGCAAGAAATGTTTTTTTGTTAACAAAAGATTTCTTAACAAACCAAAGCAAAGACTCTTACAGAACATCCCAGTAGCTGAGGCTCAAAGAATCATGACCAAGTAGCAAGAAACCTCTTGGGAACTCATCCAGGGCACTCTCCTCTGTCCCAACCCTGGCTTTCCTTGTGGAAAAAAATCCAAACCAACCTACCCCCGAAGCTTTCACTCTGTCAGTTTTTATTTAACACACACTGTATTATCAAACACCAAGAGGCTCCACTGGCACCTCAAGTTACTCACACACTGGTAAGACCAAAACCAACACTGTCCCCTCTGGTTCCCTCACCCAGCTGCTCCTCCCAGCACTTTCCAAGCACAACAAAGCCCATTTTCCTCAATTCAGGAGAGTTTTGCAATAGGATTTTCTTGAGGCAACTCAGAAGGCAGCCACAGCATAATGCAGCCTATTTAAGGAGACTTTGCTGAAGCCAAATTTAATAATTTAGGAGATTTAAGAGCAGTACACGTTCCAAAAAAGCCCATGTTCCCTAGACACTGTGTGCTTTTAGCTGCTGCCCCCAATTCACTAGACCAGGCTTGATGTTGCAAGGACAAAGGTTTTCATCTTTTGAGAACACTCATCAGCAGATAATAAGAAATTAGAATTCCAATTCATTCAAACGTCAACCACTCAAGTTTAGCTTTCAAGCAGCATAAAAAAAAAGTACTCACACATCAGCAATTTTGTTAGCTTGACATATTGAAATAAAAAGCATTGCTAAGTGAAAAAAACGTTGGAAATTGTACTGGGTCGGACTTTGAAGATTCAATGTTTTGGGTGCTCACCAGCAGAACTCTCTTCCCTCTGCAGAATTAACTGAGAGAAGCACCATGACAAGAGAGTGCAAAGTGTCCTTGGGGAGAGGGATGGGGCTGGAGACCCTGCTCTGCCTGGAGGTCACACAAATCCTGCAGAGGAACCCAAACTCCTGGTTTGTGCTTTAACTCTTGCAAAGTGGCATTTTCATATGTGCCAAGGGAAAGCAGAAGGAGAAGCAGCCAAAACCCACTCCTCCCACACCCCCAAGCTACAAAAATGGACTTACCACTTTCTACAGAGTCTTGAGAACATCCTTGTCAGAGAGCAGAGCTCAGGGTGGCATTTCATTCTATGCTGCAGGAGCCTTAATCTTTCTTCACTTGCCAACAAAACACCCTTCCAACACACCTGCCTGTATTCCCACACCAAGATCCAACAGCCCACTGTCAACACAGCTGAAATCACTCCCCAGAACTTCAACAGGATTCTCTCCTGATGTTTTTTGTCATATTTTGTAACATGAATATAACTCGAGTCCATATGACTGAGACAGCCCCCAATTTTATCACATCACAGCCACTTCTTCCCCTCCTGTTTTTGTCATGCTGTTATTAAATACATGGCAATGACCTTGTCTCCAAGCAAACTTTTCCCATTTGCTCTTTCTCAAACTGTGGAAGGGTCTGTGTTTGGCAGGCTGAGCACAACACACTTGGGTGGTTCACTCTCTTCTAAAAAATTATCAACTCTCATTATAAAAACTATCAACTCTCTTCTTAAAAACTATCAACTCCCCATGTGTCAGATGGCAAGTTTAATTTAGTAGGCTAGGAAATTACTCAGACTTGGAAAATCAGTGCAATCTGGTGTGGATCTAACTCAGCAAGTCCACCCAACACAAAGGGCTGTTAATGCTCCTGAGCAGTTCCCTCCTTGGACAGCTCTTGCCAGAAGCTGTGTCTACAGTAAGAAATAAGTGTATGTGACCTTTTAATTTCTTTATTTCTTCCCACCAATTTTTCCTCCACTACTGAAGATTTGCTACATGATCATCAACACAATCAGCTGAGCAGGAGTGAGCAGAATAAACACAGCCTGTACCTCCACAATCAGAATAAAGAGGCAAGCAGGAGCTTTTTCATGTTCTGTTTGTGCTGCACAGGGTGTGGTGGAATATAAAGAGTGGGATTGATAACTGGGCAGTGTCTCTGTGCCAGTCTATTAATGCCTGGTATCCCTCTGGATTTGTTTGTGGGCAATGAAGGCATTTGTCTCCTGGAGACTTTTAACAAAGGCACTGAGAAATGGAACAAAAAAAACCAAACTATATGAAGGAAAAAAGAAACAAACATCTCAAAACATGCACAATGCTCCCAAGAGACTCTCAGGCTCAGTGCCAGGGGTCTCATGTTCAACTGAATTACACCACGAGCACACAAAGTTCTCAATGCAAATACAAGTGAAAACTCAGCTCAAATGCAGCCCAGGAGGACCTGAAAAATTTAAACAGACTTTTAAATTTTCAGCCATCTCACACAAGTGAGAGAAACAAGACTTAGAAAGCAGTTCATCAGGGAGACAAGTTTTGCTGTGGCATCAGACACCTTCCCAAAGAACATCAGGGACTACTTATAGATGCTGCCAATGTCCTCCAGCTCACCAAAGGAAAATGTTTCTTTGAGCAACCTCAGTGCAAGAGACACTGTCAAAAATGAAAGGTTGGGATGCAACAATCCACATCCACAACCATTCTAAGAGTCAGGGAATTAAAAATTTCTACACAAAAAAACAGAGCACCCTGGCCTTGACCCAGCAAAGCACTTAAGCAATTCAACTACTTCCCCTTCTACTTCAGAGGAACAGTTTACATACCTAGAGCTAGTTCATGTCACAGGGCTTTGCTGGCTCACGATGAAATAGCTCAAAAATGCCCCAGAGCCCACCCATAGTTCAGCTTCACTCTGCAAAACACGGGCTCTCCTTGACCATCTCCTTTCACAAAACAAAACCAGGGACAGGACAGTGACTGGAGCCAAAGCATATCAGTTTGACACAGATTTTCCAGCTGCAAATGATTTCCCTTAACTCAGAGAGGGTGCATTCTGAACTGAGGAAGACAAGGATGGAGACTGCAGGGAACAGCCACTGCAGCACTTGCATGGTGTGAGATCTCAGTGCTTGTGGACAACTCACCCTCTCAAGGTCTGCTCAGCAAAACTGGACCCTGGGATGACCCTCCCCCAGTGACAGTGACACAGGAACAGGGTGTCCCACCTGTGCCAAGGGACAGAGGGTGCTCTGAAGGTGGTTTCACCCACAGCCTCTGCTCCACCACCAGCAGCAGCCCAGTGCTCATTCCAGGTGCAAAGGAGGTGGAGCTGAACAGGTGCTGGTCCTTATCTGGGGAGGATTATTTTGCTTCATTATTAGTAACACCTTATGCAAAATGTTCCATAACAAGTTCTTCCTCTACCACCTGCTGGGAGCAATCCCTGAGCACCAGACAGGGCATGGAGCATTAATGTAGGGATCCATTCATCTATCCCAGCATGAGCTGAAATACTCCCAAACACTCTCACAGGGGGGTGCTGGCTTCTGAGGCTTTGCAGTGCTTTTACTGCTCTTGCTGTATTAAAGTTTAATTACTTTTTAACTTAGATATTTACATAGAACATAAACTGTTCAAAAGGATAACTGTCAACCAGCCAAGACCTCTCTGGCAGGACTTTGGGATCGTATTTTACTCTTCTGGTGATGGCAGCTCTGGCACAGAACTGCTTCAGTGCTGTAAAATTATGTCTATATATGTTTGATCCCTTTGGGGAGACTGCCAAAGCACCAAGATTAATTAGCAACTTACCTAAAATACACTCTCTATTAGATAGATCTTAAAGGGTTCCTTGTCACAGACAGCTGTATAAAAACACATTCTGAAATACTAATGAATCTATATGACATAAGATGACATTTTGAACTCTGTCTCAGTGCCCATTCTCATCTCCACACTAAGTAAAATGACTTTTATTAGTTTCATGACAGCTCTGCACTTACATCAGCTCTGCAGGGTTCCAGCCAAATCACAGAAAATAAACTCACTTGATGGACAAATATAGCCTCATTATGCTCCCAGCTACTGCAACATCCTCAATCAATATAGCTTTGAATGTAAACAAGAAGAAGGGAGTGTATTCAAATTGATGTGTGACCACAGTGCAAAAGTAATTGCACAGGCTCTTAGCAATTGTGTTGATGTGTACATTGCCAGTGCCTTTCCCAAAGGAAAAGAACAAAGGATGGAGATCAAATCATTTGGTAAATCCTAGGAAAAAGTTACAGACTAGAAGAGGTTTAAGTGTCTGCCACAAGTGAGATGGGGACAACACCTTACTCCTGGTAGCAGTGATGTTTCATTTACTAGTCCTCCTTTCCAAGCTGGTTCCAACACCACTGGCCAACAAAAGCTGGACTTCTCAAGGAAAAGCATGGTTGTTCCAGGCCAGGCTTCCAAAGAATCTGTGCTTCAGTGTTTCCAGTTTGGAGCTGGCAGGTGGAACATGCAAGAAGCCTGGGTACTGCAATGTAACCAGTCACACATTTTCCCTCCTCATCTCAGGCTCACAGGGTGGGTTTTTAGGGTAAAAGCTTTAGTTTATGGACTCATCCAGTCCTCATGTGTGAGAATGAGGGGGGGGTTCTGCAGTGAGAACCTCCCCACAATTACCAGTGCAGGGATTTGTGCTGCAACAGCAGAGGGACAGCCCAGGAGTTCACAATTACAGAATTAGATGTTACTGTAGCTCTGCTCATCAGACCGATACAGCTAAAAATAAACGAGGAAGACATTCCTCACCTAAGGCTCAGGAGGGTTCTGGTATGTGGCTGAGTCATGCAATAGTCATTAAATTAAACACATCTTGATCCCTGGTTTATGCTCCATCAGCAGAAACCCAAAAACCAAGCTTTTGTGCATATTGAAAAAGGAACACTGCACCCACTGAAACAAGGCACAAGGAAGTAATTTGAAGGTCAAGGACTCCCAGAAAACAACTGCAGTAGGAAGAACGAATTGAATTAAGAAAGGAGGAAGTGAGGACAAGCTCACACATACTTTTTTCCAAAGAGAATTTGAGAGAATGTGTTTAGTGATTGTGGGAGACATCAGACTGACAAAAAACCCAAATCACCACAAAACCTACCAGGTTTCTCAGTTCAATAAATGAATGACATCCAAAACATAGCATGTTTATTTTATCTAACCCCTGAAGCATTTTAACTTGCACATGGGCATGTCTGGGACTTGAGCTCCACACTTCAAGAAATGCAGAGTTTGAAACAAGGCCAGAAAAAGGTAACACAGAATTCAGAGCTGCCACAGTCCCAGTGCATTGGAAGTGGCAGAATATGATTCACAGAGTTCTGCAGGCAGTGTGGCCTCACAACAGGTGAGAAATCCAGCTCAGATGCATGAACTGCCTGAAACAAGGTGGTTCTGCAGATCCACTGTCACACAGGTCCTCATCTTGTATCTCTGATTACAGGTTTGAACAGGCACCAAATGAATTCAGGGTGGCCTCCCCTGCCTTTGTTCCCCCACTCACAAGTGACACCAATCTTTCCATCTCTTTCCTTTTCCAGGAAAAAGAAATTATGTATTGCTGTCTCCTGAAGGCACCTGAGCTCCAAGAGCAACACCAGAGCAGAAGTTGGCCACATGTACAAGCTACAAGTCTCAAGTTGAGTCTCAATAAGACCATTGCAAATTCACTCTTCCAATTTAAAACTTGTCATACAGGTTGAACTTACTGCCAAGGAAACCTACCAACCCAGCAGCTGTGAGACACACTTAAAATTGCCTTAAGAGCTCTCACCCTGCAAAGTGCTGTCTGTTCATAAATTACTTCAACATGGAGCTGAACAACCTCCCTGCTGTTTTAGGCAGGTAGGAACAGTGTCAGAGCAAAAGGGCTGACAGTCAGTCATACTACCTCAGCTTTTTGCTAAAGCTCCCTTTTTTGATGCTAAGTTCTGCATCAAGATGCAACCTCTGGATATCTCCAAAAGACCCTTCTCTACAGCAATCACCCAGGTCAGAGAAATGCACCTCCCAGAAAGACATGTAACACCCACCATCAAAGAGCTACAAACACCTTTTTCTTTACAGACACAACACTGCTGCTGAGGATCTGATGTCCCCCAGGCTTTAGAGGTGAGCAACTGAGGGAGACAGGATGCACAGAAAGGCTCCAGCAGTGCAAGACCCAGCTGCCCAAGCCAACAGCTACAGCCAACACTCCACAGACAATCTCTGCTTCCCAATATTCTCTTACTCACTTCACAGAAGTCACAATTTCATATTAATGAGCACTCAGATGAAACAAATTACAGCTTTCACTTAGCCACTCCTGCCTCAAACTGACTGTCCTGAACAAGACCAGTGAATTGATTAAAGTGAACTTCAACACAGCAAAAAGGTAGAAAAAAAAAGTATGTGTGAAAGAGGAAGGCAAGTTTTCAGCCAAATCATCCTCTTGTCTATTTTGTGATGTAAATGCAGGAACACCTGGGCAGCAGCAGCAGACAGTGAGGTCCCCAGGGTCAGGACAAATGGCTGGGGCTGCAGGGGCCAGACTGCTCCTCTCCAAGCCAGTGCCAGCTGAGCAGCATCTGAACAGCTCCTGCATTTCCTAAAGGAGCCTCTCTCAGTTACAACTGCCCAGAAATTGAGTTTGACAGACCTGAAGCAGGCAGCAACAGAAGGAACAGGAACAACATTGCACATACTGTTCAGGTTTGCTGCTTTTTGACAAGAGCCCAGGCAGCTCCAGGCCTCGCTGTACATTGTGTTCTGCAAATCCCCTCAGCCAGGCTGCTCCAGGGTGATCACAAACTAGAGGCCCCAGAGCCTGCTGAAGTCAGAGCTGGACAGGTGTGCCAGTGGCCACAAGACCCACCCTTAAAGGCCCCAAATCTTAGGGACCAGTCTGGCTGCCAGTCAGCCAATATTTAGGGCTGAAAGTGGGAGACTACCCCACCTGCCTCTCAACCATGAGGGCTGGCCAAATTCAGGGTACTGTGAGACCTTTGAGTGGGGACAGCCCTTTGGCAGCTGAGTCCCTCCACCTCATTGCCCCAGAGGCTGGCAGGGAGAAGTTATCCCCCTGCTTTACCCACATCACTTTGCCACTTACACCCACCTGGCCTGACTCCTCCCCCACCCTTTGGGACACCACCAAAGCACATCTGCATTGACAATCAGTAGGAAATTTAACTGAAGACCTGTCAAATTGGACACTTGACAATGGGAAGCCATAATTCCTGAAAAGGAAGCAGTGTGTAAAAAAATGTAAAGCTGCAACTCCAGGGCTTGCTCTCCACGTTGCCTTTGTTTAAACAGCAGTATATCCATGTTCTGTGCCCAGCTCACACACACACCACACGTCCTCCCCTTGTCCAACCCACAGATAAACAGGCTCTGCAAACAAAGCTTGAGCAGATAACTGTGGAAGCCCTGGTAGAAGGACAATGCTTCCCCACAGGGAATACCAAAGATACCCACATAATGAAGCTGTCTGCTTGGGATGCTGTCCTGGTCTCTTGAGGGTGGGATCAAGCATGTGCCTTACAATTAATTTGTTTGCTATTTGTGTAACACATCTTACTTCTACCCACTGACATTACTAATAGCTTAATTCTTTTTTTTTTTTTTTTGTCCTTTAAATCAAAGACATTCGTGTTGGGTAAAACAGTCTGCAATACAACTTACACTGACAATGTAAAGCAGCCTTACTGTAAACACACACCTACCCCTTCACATCCCCTCCAATGATCATAAACAATAAAACAGCTATTTATGAAACAGAAAGATCAATCTAGGATGGACTTCTGCAGGGGACAGACACAGGGTACAGCTGGGGGGTGGGAAAGTTTGAGACAGTGCTACTGGCCTAAAGGGGTTTTGGTTATTAACTGTGTGGAAGGCCCCCCCACTGCAGTGAAAATCCAGACAGGCCTCATTCCCTGCTCCAGCAATGCTGAGCTGTGCACTCACCCTGCAATGTTTTATTGATAAGGCTCCACTAATTTTGTGTTAGTCAGGCACAGGCAATCAACCATCAAAAATTGGATGTGTGGTACAGGTGGTTTTAAACCAAACACAGCAGCACATGGCCTGGAAAATGCAGGACAGCTGGCAAGGCACAGAACAGGCTCCAGAGCCTGACCCTGAGGGAGCACAGGAGGCAGGATTACAACAGGCTCCATTAACACAGAGGAACATCTTCCCAAGAAGGAAGTAATCAAGGAATAAGTGACTGGAGTCCTACCACAATCAGGCCTCAACCCTGAAAGCTGCAGGAAGTTTTTAAAGGACATGCTACCAAGGGACCCCTGTGACTGTGAATATATAAGGCATTTCCACAACTTCAGTCACACACCTGAAGCAGCAAGGCAGTATTTGCAGAAGTTTTGGGCAGCCCTAGAGCCATATAATAAACATATTAAGAATCATCTGAGCTGCCATGATGAAGTGACTTCTCTGATTGACTGTTTAATACGACTTTGTTTGGTTACTTTCATTCTTACCTGCTGATGTTGCCTGGCTGCTGCTGTGATAAACTCGACAACAGTATTTACTAATGGCTTACACATGATCTGTAACAAAGAAAGACAGTCTCTTATTAATGGTTTGCTGACAGAAGGTTTGTTTTTCAAGCAAAACAGTCTATATTTTACACAGCTTCTTGAGTAAGAAGAAAATGCCATCAGAAATGCCCAGAGATCAGCAACAGCTTATTTGAAAATTAACAGCTTTGCTCACACCAGCCCTGGGTGAAATCTTGATCACAACAAAAATCAGCAGCAAAACTCTTCACTTGGAAAAATCAGGCAAGTATTTCACCTCCTGTGTTCTGCCTGGTGATGACCCAAGTCTGCATATGCCTGACACTTTATGTAGTGTCAGTTCATTCCATGCACAGTTCCAGGCAAATGAGAATATGCAGAGTTAGACTGGAGAACATCAGTGCCCTGCAAAGATCTAAACCCACCTGCTAAAGTGGCCAGAAACAACTGTGTCAGGAGGAAACCCTCCTTGGAGACAAGTTATTTGTCCTAAAGTTGTCCCTTTAGGACAGGAGAGGGGCCTGTAGTCAACACTGCTGAGGCCACACTTCAAATCCTGGAGCCAGTTTTGGGCCCCTCATGACAAGACATTTTGGTGCTGGAGGGTGTCCAGAGAAGGGGATGGAGCTGGGAAGGAGCTGGAGCACCAGGAGCAGCTGAGGGAGCTGGGGGGGCTCAGCCTGGAGAAAAGGAGGCTCAGGGGGGACCTTCTGGCTCTCTCCAATTCCCTGACAGGAAGGAGGAGAAAGTGGGGAGTGAGGCTCTGCTCCCAGGGAACAAGGGACAGGACAAGAGGGAACAGCCTCAAGTTGTGCTGGGGAGGTTTAGGTTGGATATCAAGAAAAACTTATACACTGAAAGGGTTGTCAGACACTGGAACAGACTCCCCAAGAAAGTGGTTGAGTCACCATCCCTGGAGGTATTTAAAAGATGTGTGGATGTGGTGATTTTAAAAGACATTTCTGCATGGCACAGTCACATGGAATCCACAGGCCTTCGACCTGCAGATGGGACCTTAAGCTTGCTGTCCATGTGGGCAGCACACAACCTGGCTCTTCCCCCATTTCACAAACTTACATGGCTGGTATCATGGGCTGGTGTCCTAATAGAAGCCTGGTAAGCAGGAGGACTCTCTCCTGGATGGACTCCTTCAGAGTCTGAAAGCATCTTCCCCCAGTTACACAAGCCCACATCTCCTCCCATCCTCACATCAGACATCAATTCTAAAAGGTTTTGAGAAAGGGCTTCTGGCAACTGCCTCTAGTTCGTTCTGACCTAAAGTCCCAGAAGATCTCTATGACATTCAGGCTCAAGGCCTATTTCTTAAAAACTGGCTGTCCTTACAGTGGAGACCAGCCCCAGGCATGGGTCAAGTTTGCAGGAAATACCTCAAACATTTCAGATTCTGACACTGTCTGAACAGCAAACTTGCAGATTAGATTCCAATTAGCCTTTATGCTCCTCAGCCTTCCTGGAAGAAAACTGAGAAACTGAGCATGCAGTCAGAGCAGAGCTGGACAGCAGCTACACTGGCTGTTTGAACAAGCTGGCCTGTTTTGCCTTTGTGCAAACTTTGTTCATCCATGTTGTCCTGAATACAGGTAAAAAGTTAAGAGCTTCTCAGACTATGCTTTAAAGAGCAGCCTTCTGTTCACCTGCATTCTCCATGCAGAATCCCAGCCCAAACCATAAATGAGATCCTGGCCTTGTGCAGTGCTATTAAAACACACGGTATTAAAGAGTCTGAGCAGGGGAAGATCTGAGAAGACCTCACAGCAGTTTTAAAAGTCTGCAATAAAGCAGATTAGTTTCTCTCCCTACTTTCCCCAGAATTACAATCAGTTTGGAGCCAGCAGAAGACAACACAGCTCACAGTCAGCAGGACTTACAGGGAAGCGTTTGAAGAGATCGTGGAACATGGAGCACGTGAGGGGACTGTTCCGTTTGCTCAAGAACTGGGTCAGTGCCTGTTGGTAGGTGACAGCCACCCTCTCCACATCCAGACAGCCTGGGCTCAAGAGCTATGGGGAAAAATCAGAACAAAAACATCTCCAGTGAAACACAAGCATGAATCACTGGCAATGAAGAAATTAATCTATCAGTGCACAGAGATTTTTCCAATAACTAAATATTCTTGGGCAGCTTATATGATAGAGGCCTATGGAATACAACACAGAACCATGAAGAAACAACAGCGTGGCTCCAAACATGCCCTCCCAGGCACCAACAGCTGTGTGACCATGTCAGTGAAGGGCAGCACAGCTTTGCAGTAGGGCTGCACACACTGCAGGCAGTGTGGGGGCTGTGCTCTAGGTTTGTGGTGGGCATGTCTAACACACAAGGCTCACAGAGCCCTCCAAGCCCATCCTGCAGCAGCTGGGCTGGGTTGTGCACATGGTGTTCTCAGCTGGAGAGCTGTCTGAACCTGTAGGTATTAGTGTATCCAGGTACCTGATCTACAAACCCTTGGCAGCTGTGTCCTGGGTACCCAGCAGACAAGCCCTAGCTGTGATCAGGGATCCAGCAATCCCAGGACTGTGTCCATGCTCCAATATCCCCCTCTGGTGGGGAACAAGGATCCCAGACATGGAGCAAACAGACAAGACCATTAGGACACAGGCCATATGGATCTAAACAAGCACAGGGATGAAGAGAGAGCCAACTGTGGAGCATCACATCCCGGCGTTCCTGGCTGCTCTCATATTGCCAGGGAAGTACAGCTATTTGGGAAGAAAGACCCTCCCAAAGCTCTGATCTTCACCATAGTGGGTGGGCCTTATGTGAACTTCTGAGCCTTCTCTGTGGAACTGCACAAGGATGCTGGAAAACATGTGCCACTCCAGCCTCAAGTACGTTGTTTACATTCCCCACAGATCTCCCACTTTGTTTCCTGAAAGGCCCAGCACAGCACAAGAGCTGCTTGGAGTAACACTCAGCCTCTCACTAAGCCCTAGAAACACTGGCTGCCTTTTCAGCCTCCAATAATACCTCAGTGTGTGCAATTTCCAGGCCCTCCCTTGGAATGAAGCAGCCCTGTTTATTTTTCTTCCCCACAAGATTAATTTGAGAGCTTCAGAGGCAAGTATTGGGTCAGCTGGTGAAACTCTACTTGCTGGGTTTCCAGTGGAGGTGACTGGAGTGGGCTGCCCCATATTAAGGGTCACCACACTCTGAGACCTGTGAAATGCAGTAGAGACAGCAGGTGAAAGGGGACCAGACATTAAGGTTCCCCGACTAATGGACACCCATAGCACAATCAGGAGAAAAGTTTCCTTGCAAACAACTACCACTGAGACCAGGGCTGCTCCACACACTCTTCACCCAAAGATAACTCAGCTCAACCTCAGGGAGACAGGAGTTCACTCTCACCCACCACTGCCCTGCACCTCCCTGTTCCTCAGCACCCTCCAGAAAAGAACTGCCAAGAGGTTAATGGAAAAAACAGCAGATCAGGGAGGAGAGCAGCACAAACACACATCAGGCTTCTTTGGCCATTAACCTGGGTGCACTGTGCACCTGCAGCCCTCGTGGGTGAGGGGGCACTGAAAGGCAGGAGGGTGAGGGGCAGAAGGGGATGGAGAACTTGTCAGCTTTATGGAAATCATGTAGACAGGTACCTGAAGGCAGCAGGCCCAGTAAGACTAAGCAAGCAAGGCCCACCCAGCAACTTTACTGGCAAAAAACTGCCCCTCAGGAGCAGCCTCATGTCTCACCTGACACGCCTGCTTTGCTTTGCTGTCACTTTGTTTCTCCGGCTGAGGGGCAGGAACAGTTGATGATGTGTTTCCTTTCAACACTTTGAGCAGGTACAATGAGGCACTAAAAAAGAAAAGGGGAGAACATACCATTTACCACACTGTCACAGTGTCACTGAGGGCAGAGGCCAAGTGGTGCAGGCACTTATTCTGCAGCAAAGAGGGTTATAGAGTCCAAGGGGGACCCTTTTCTCAGTCTGACTCACTCTTGCCAGACCTACAGACAAATAAATTTTAGGAGGCTGCATAATTTCATTACCAGTCACTGCAGTCAGACACCCCCACTATCAGCCTGGTTTCCTCAAGCTCAGGCTTTTGACTGGCACTTGAGGATTTCTGCATTCACCCAGGATTTCAGAGAGTGCACAGCTCAGCCAGTGCTGCAGTGCAGCCTCTCAGCCCAGGCTGCTGTGTGCTGGAGAACTGGGGCACATCAACTGGGAGAGCATGCAGACACTGCTGCTTTTGGAAAATGTATTAACTGGGCACAGCTCCACCCAGGACTGCCACTGCTGGGAAGCTGTCAGGGAGCCATGCAGCACACACAGCCAGCCCTGGGTTGCCACAAGCACCACAGTTCCTGCAGAGCCACGAGGCAGGTGTGCTGAGAGCCAACACTGCCCAATGGCACTGGGCTGACCACGCAACATGGTACCCACTGCACACACAGCTGAGCTGGGAAATCCCTGAACACACTATGAAAGTGCTCCTGAAACTGCCTGCGTGTCACAGGAGAGCCTGCTGGTAAATGGCACTCACACTCACACCAGGGAACAGCAAGATCACTCATGCTTCCTAACAAATTCACATCTGGCTTATCCTAATTCACCTGTATTCAGCAGCAAAGGAGAGGACACTGGTATGTACAGTCAGGATTCATAATCATTCATGTCCTCATTGTGGTACATGGAGACAGTAAACACTGTATTCACGGAATGATCATCCCAGGTTGACCAGGAATTCCACTCGTCCCCCACTGAATCACACACACTGCATTACTCCCTAAGGAAGCCTCAAGGAAGTGCTTCCCACCATCAGACTATTTCTGTATCACAGAACCCATAGAAGATGATCACCAATGGACATCTGTTTAGAAAATGTTTCAGACTGACAGGACTGATTAGACCCCATGTAAGACACAGATGCTGGCACCAAGCCTGCAGTGCTTTTCAGACCTCTTTTAACAGCAGCATCACTCACAGCCCAGCCCACAGCACCAGCAGAGATGCTCCTGATGGACACTCACCTGAAATAATAGAGAGCCACTGCAGAGTCAGTGTGTTTGCAGGCCTTCTCCACCAGCCTCTGCACCAAGGCATGCACGTCTTCCTTCAGGGTGCCCACGCTCTTGCAGTATTGCTTATTGCGGCACAGCGAGTTCCTGCATGGAAACAAACCCATGGAGAGCTCTGGGAACACATGGCCAGGAGCCCCCAGCACCTTATCAGGGCTAGTGAGAACAAATCCAGAACACAGGGAGTGATAACAAACAATACTAGGCTGTGGCAGGACATTGCTGTGCCAAGAAGGGTGAGGACACTTACAATTCTTCACCTTCAAGCACCTATTCAGGCATCAGAGCTCCTTCAGAACTCCCACAAAGGGAAGTGGCTGCCTCAAACTTTGTTACTTCACAACTGCTTCTCAAATGGGGGGAGAGAACAGCACTGGAAATGCTCTAGAGCAGTGCTGAGGCTGTCAGGCAGTGGTGCTCAGAGGACAACTCATGACACACACCAGGCATTAGGTCTAGCTGGTATCATCCCTCACTTCTGGCTGTGGACAGAGAATTTGCACTCTGCCTGCCTCAACAATACCTTGTTGTGAGTTTTGTTCCAGCCACTCTGTAAGCCTTGGGAATTTGTTGTGTGGTCTGACTCAGAGCTCAGAGGCCTGTGGAGATATTCAGTGACATGGCACCATGCCTGCAAATACCAATGTTTGTTCTTGAGTTTTCCACCTGCAAACAGGCTTGACACTTGAAGTCCCTCAGACTAGAAGCCCCAGATCCTCATTCCTTTCCTGCAGGTTATGACTAAGCACTGTGTGCACATGTGGTGCTTGTAATCTAATCCTACACCATCTATAGGCACAGAAATTGCCTTCAGTCTTAGACCAACTCCTGGGGTTCAATCACTGGTGTCCACCAAAAGCCACTGTGTATTAGCTGGAGGTCTAAGGACACTTACTTGAAGATACTGGCTGTTTTCTGGAGGAAGTCAACCTCCTGCTTGTCAGAGTCTGACTTCATGCACTGTTCAATCAACTGAAGCAGGGGCTCAATGATGTCAAACACCAAGGGGTTCTCTGCTTGCTTCATCAGGAACACATCAACCAGATCCAGCACCTGCAAACACAGGAGTTACTGGCATGAGAACCAATGCAGACAGGGAAACAAGATGGATCTACCCAGAGCAGCTCCTTCAGACTAGAGTGGGCTGAAGAAAACTATTTGCAGCTGAGGTCTGTACACCTACTGCTATCATTTTGTCCTGTTAGAGACTGAAAATTAAAAATTTGCAACTAAAGATTAAAGGCTGTCTTTTGACATGAGCTCTATTTTGTGCAGTGACACCTTTTAGAAAGGGCAGTAACAAGAATTACTGTCACCTGGCCAGACCTGCAGTCACTATAACCTGACACAGGTCTCCATTAGCACTAACTGACAGCTCTCCCCCCTGAATGCTCCTCTCGACTCCCAGACAGTGCATTGCAAAAAAATCAGTCCTTTTTAGAACAGCACCAGAACAGAAATGCAGTAAAGCCACTGGCTCGCTCCACTGTCCAGCCTTCACCCTGGCTAACCAGAGTCCAGACACTTCTGTCTGGGAGCAGCCCGAGCTGTCCCTGGATGTCCCCATGTCCCAGACGGTCCATGCTGACACCAGGCGGCCTGAACTCAGCACTGCAGCCACAACCAACCAGGAGGTTCATCACAATCCACCTCTCCCCCCGATTTTACTGGCTTAAGAAGACAAAAAAGCTTATGTTGCAAAATTACCCGAGGCATTTTAAGCATGTCACACCAAGAACATCAAGCTTGTCCAGTTTACAACAACTGACAGACCCCTTTGGGTAGGTGTGGGGAAGGATCTAAGAACTTGAAGTGTTTCAGATCAACAAATGGAAACCATGGTGCACTTTCTAAAGCACAGACCTGGTTTTCATTTTGAAGCAGGTGTGTGAAGCCCCAGTCACTGAGCACAACAGTGCTGTGCCAGGTGCTGTACAATGCCAGAACAATCCAGTCCCAGCCTCCAGGAGCTCCCAATATAAATGACCAAGCTGTTCAATGTTAGGTAGCTCATGGCATGCATAGGCTTCAACTAAGGTGCTACTAAGCCAGAGGTCTTCACACCAAACACTTCTCTCCCACCTTAGCCTTGAAATCCCTCCGTAGGATCTTCTCTTTCCTCATCCTGTCTTTCTCGTTCTTCTTCGCCTGGATCCGTTTCTGCTGCTCCGCAAAAAGGACTGAGATGTTCTTGTCAAGAGCCATCATGGCCTCATCATCCAGCTCTTCATCACTCCCATCTCCTCCCTTTTGGTTTTAGAATACAAAAACAATGTGTCAACCCATGTACTTCAAAAAGGCAGCAGGGGAGAGAACCACAGCCAAGCCCAGCCTGCAGCAGGGATGTAGCTTCCTTTAGACCCAGAATAGTGGGGAGGGAACACAGATGCTCAGGCCCATGAGAAATCCTGCTTGTATTTCTGACCAGGGAACTCTGGCTGCACAGCACTAACGTGCAGAGCAAGAGGATCAGGAGAGGGAAGAGGCTGAGGTTTTGACTCTGAGTCCTTCTGTGCTGTTGCTCCTTCAGTAAAGAGGTCCATAGATTGCTATGTCTGCAGCCTTTATTGGAATTATTAAACCAAACTATAAGAAGTCTCCAAAATGGCCTTCAGGGATCATTCCTTCACACAGTCCAGCCAATACAGGCACCAGGTAACAGTATCTCAGTACTTTAGATCACATCAATCTCATTTATTACAGACAGGAGCACAAGCTGTCAGGCTAGACTGGACAAGCTAAAGTGCTCAAAACAACATACTAACAATAAATAAAAGAAACAAGTGACTTATTCCCACAGCTCACTTAAAATCCTGACCTGCTTCTAGTGCCAGCAAAGATGGCTGCCAGGGCTGTCACTGCACGAGTTCAGGCAGGGTGTGGGTTACTACATCATCTTTCACCACTCCAAACCCCCTGGTACCTGTATCAAGGCAGGCAGTGAAAACATACCAATGCATTCCCTGCTTGGAGAACATTCATCAGCTGACTGCGAAAATTATCATCAACCTCTTCATTCTCCTCCTCATCTCCACTGTCAGTGTCCTCTTCCTCCGAGGAGTCCTCGCTTCCTGCCTGGCCCTGAGGAAGAAAAGTTCATCTCTGAGCCCACCATTCCTCAGACCTACTCAATTCTCAGGTGTGTCACTGTTCAGAAACAAAACCTCAAGCCCTCTCTACCCCACTTCCAGCCCTCAGATCCAAGTAAAGACAGCTCAGATATTGAGATCACAGGTCTCCACAAGAGCTAAAAGCAAAACATAGTAATACACATTTCTCTGTCAAATTAAGTAAGTATCAAGGAGAAGCTTCCAGGGAATATCTGAGGTAAGAGCCCTCATCTGACTCTCCTCTCTGCTAATGCCTGTAATGCTTTGTGACTGGAATCTATGCAGTTCCTAAAAGTGAGATCTGGAATTCAGCTGGCTGTGCATCATAGCCACGATTTCATCTGTGGCTGCAAAGAGGAGAGGCCTGTGCTGATTTCAGGATAAAGTCATTCCTTCTCAGAAAGCCATCTATCCAACCAGCCACATTTACAACAGCAGCCCAAGAGACTCAAACATGCACTTCTAACCAGCCATTTGTGTCCTGCATCTTTAAAATAAATCTTAATGGAGCAACAGCCATTTTCCTCAAGACAGAAAGATGTAATTAAGTCTATTATCACACATCAGGAGAAACGTGATTTTTAAATAGTGAAGATCTGAAGAGTATTTGTCACTGGCAATGATACAAAAATTACCTTGTCCTTTGCAGATTTGGTCTTTTTGTTTGATTCTTCCATCACAACGACAGCACCTTCTTCATTTTCCTCTTGGTTTGGGTCAAAAACCTGAAGAAAAAAAAAGGGGAGGGGACTTGTGTGTTTTCTATGTTTTGCTTTTATACATTTCTTGTGTACAACAGAAACTTCAGCACAGCAAACCATCTAAGTAATGAAATAGTTCATAAGGGCATTAACTTTCTAGTTCTTAATATGCCAAGTTCTTTCTATAAGTAACAAAAAAGGTGGAGAAAAGTGTTGGTGACATCACACATTTGTTAGGGACAAGACAAAGAGTGCCACGTCCTGCTGATGCCTCACTTACATCCAGGATCAGCTGCAATCCCTTCTTGGTGAGATTTGGGCATATCCACACAAACACACTCTTGGAAATCCGACGTAGGAGTAAACTGGGCTGGGCCAGGAGGGACAGAAGGATTTCCACCATCACCTCAACCCATCCTGGCTCCGAGCTGTCTGCACAGGAACAAACAATGACAGGAAGGGACACTGGCACATCAATACAGAAAAATTCACCAAGGAAAAAAAGATTGTCCTTCCAGCTGACCAGAAGGCTACAAACCATAGGGAGAAACATGCTTGAAATGGTTTTTTGGCCACTGCAAAGCAACAAAAGCTACTTTCATTAAATCATTACTTAGATTAGCAGTTCTGCAAGTCGTGTGACACCTATTTGATCACATTAAAGCAATCAGCAGCTAGTCAGCAGAACATATAGTGTTTCCAATGAAATCAGGAGT
This sequence comes from Calyptomena viridis, assembly GCA_013390005.1. Classification (NCBI taxonomy): domain Eukaryota; kingdom Metazoa; phylum Chordata; class Aves; order Passeriformes; family Eurylaimidae; genus Calyptomena; species Calyptomena viridis. The sequence goes on from WEIV01027070.1 coordinate 233,463, forward strand.
CACAGCAGCCCATGAAAAGTGATAGCATTTGAAACTTGTCCATTAGTCCAAAAGTCTGGGAATCCTGATCTACAACCACAGAATTACTGCTTTTATTTTCACAGTACCCTCAAACTGATGCACACAGATTTCAGGAGAACAAGAGCACAGCAGACTGAAGTCAAAAGACCAAGCCAGGTTCTTTCCTGGTCAAGCTCCAGCCTCGGGGCCCTGCAGGCCCTGAACAAGGACCAGTGTCAATCAGCAAACGGGCTGTACCTACACACAGGACACGACAGTTCACCCAGAACTTGAGCTGTGAAAGAACCTTGTTTCAGGCCTGCCCACAGCTTTGTCCAGGCACATCCACTACTTCAGTCAAGCCCTTGGCCAGAGCAGAACAAGGAAAAAAGAGTGAAGTCCCTTGGACTGCCCATGTGAACATGGGCCATCCTTTCTGAGGCACACAGGAACACAACCCCTGAGGGTGCAGATAAAGAGCTGGAGCAAGACATGTAGAAAGGCAAGGGAAGAGAATGAAGGAGAAGGGATTCTCCTGGGGATATGTGCATCAAGCCAGAACCAATGCAATCAGAATCATTAATGCAGAACTGTCACCCTTTTGCTTTTGACAGACCACTAACATTCCCACTCCCTTTCTTTCCACAGGAAGGACTCACCAGTCTTTTTCTTCTTGGTTTCTTTGCTGAACGCCCTCTCTGTGCAGTTCAGGAGGTCACTCAGAACATCCACTGTTTCAGACTGATTCTGTTTGATCACAAGCAGACAATAAACACCTTCTGAATTCCCCACTACCAACAGCAACAGAAGGAATATACTCCAAACTAAGGAGTATAGTACTCTAAATAGGTACAGATATTACAATCAGCTACTACAACCCTTTAGAACAGGAAATTAAAAAAAAATTGCTCCACTCAGGAACAAATCAAGGGCAAAATTAATGCTCAGGCCAAGCTTTGCCCTCTACAAGTCTAGAGTCAGTGTAAGAATCCCAGTTCATTAGCTGCCAGTTGACCATTTTTAGAAGCCAGAGGCTGTGAAAGACTGAATCTCTGAACACAACGAAACTCTCCAGCTCAGTGTTCAGAAAGCCCAGCTATCAGTCCAGTTTATACCACAAAATATTCTTCTGAGATCTTACCTTGAAAAGATGAATGGCCATTGAAAGCAGAAGCTGCTGGAAAGCACTAACTTTGGCACTGTCTGATTTATTTTCCTTCTTCTGCAGATTCTTCACAGACTGAAGTGTTCTAAAGAAAGAAACCTCTCTTGAGTTTTTCACAATTATGAAAGCAATTGTTCCAGGATACTCAAAGGGAAGAAAAAGAACCACCACTGCCTGTGAAATGGCTCTGCTACAGCAGCCAGAACAGCAGGAGGATGAGAGAATAAAATCTCTCTTTTACTGGCCCAAAGAGAGACCAAGACTAGGGCTTTTCCACCTTCCTCATCTGCCCAACTCAGCACACAAGCCTCTCACCTGTCCCAGGCATCCCTCTGCTCCTTGGCAAAAGGTTTCACAGGTTTGACATGCTCACTGGAGAGCAGCTTGTTGGCATACTCAACCAGGTGAAAGACCCACAGCTTCCCATCTGCAGTCACACCATGCACGTGCTTCTCCCTCAAGGCTGCAGCTTTTGCTGTATCCCCTAAAACAGGCAGGGTGTTTAAAGTCTGAAGTAACCTGCAAAGAAATACAGCCAGCATGTTACTGTCAGAGGAACCACATGGTCTTCTGCCACCTTCCAAAATAACACCCATCAGTAGAGCACCCTCATCCCAGAGCTCTGGTCACTCACTGCAGCCCACATTCACAGGGCCAAACTTTCCACCCACCCACGTATCCAAGATTAGTAGTGTAAAGCTCATTGTCTTGGTGGTCCCAAGGACACTGACTGTGGAAAAGAAATGCTCCAGTGGCAGCTTACAATTCCAAACCTCTTGCCCTGCCATTCACAGGCTGGTCTTATCCTCAGGAAGAAAAGAGACATTTTCAAGTTCAAAGTATGCAAGCAAATCCTTACCCAAAGAAGTAGTTTTCTGTCTCTGTGTGATCCCGTTCATCCAGGGGCTCTGATGGAAGGACACTCGCCTCACCTATCTGGGAAGTCTTTTTCTTAGCAACAAAGAAAGCATGGAAGAAGCAGAACCTAGAACAGACAAGAAACAGGAACAAAATGGAGACCCAGCTTGGTCATAACAAAGCAAAACCAGCCCTTATGTGCAAACCAAACAGCACCACACATTCACCTCATTCTTATTCAAGGAAGTCCAAGCACTGAAAAAAAACAGTATTTACAATAATTTCCTCAAGGCACACAAGGAGAGAAGAGAGAAACATGCTGAGGACTTCACAAAAGTAAAGCACCAACACTTGAGGCCACACAATACAATACTCAAGACAATCAGATTTGGGTCATATTCTCCAAGACATTTTAACTGACATACAAATACTTACTAAAACCTGATGTTATAAGTAATACCTTCAAGCGGTTTAGGCAAGTAGAAATTTAAAATTTACTTAATATAAATGGGACTGATGTGATTTTAAATGCCAACTACTTATGACACAGGTTAGTTCGAGTTTGCAAAAGGTATTTTGAAAACAAAACCTAGTCAAAAATCATTTATGTTATGGAGTATTTCCTCTATTGAATTTGCTTATTCTTATGGGGACAGCTTACTTGGAATACTGCTAAACAGAATTACCCCAAGCACACGTGTCTTTAAATCATTCTCACCTGGCAATGTCCATCACAAGGCTCTCTTCTTTTTTCATTGCACTTTCAGTGATGTTTACCAGCCTGTGGATGATCCACCTTCTCAATCGACCAATCTTGTGCTGTGCTCTTTGAGTAAGACAATGGACACAATCAGTAGTTTGAACACTATCCCAAAATCATCTGCACTGCAGCAGGAGGTGACTTTCAGGTATGTAGAGGTTTTATCCTAAAGATGGCCAAGTTATGTAGTAAGAAAGCAACAGGTACATTACAGGAGATAGGATCTTCCCAAGTTTTCTTTTTACTATGCAAAAGAGTCTATTTACCCCACTGAGAGACTGCAGGTGAGCAAAAAGCACTTCAAAAACAGTCATTAGAGTGAGGCTATAGGTGCACAGGTGACACAGACACACTGGCACTCAGACCAGGTTAAAGATTAAAGAGTGGCACAATTCCTACAAAGACCTGAGAGGCTGTAGTGAAACAAGAAGCCACTGAGTATTTTTGCCAAAGTAGTTCTGAGGGCTGGAAAAAGAAAAGGTCTTTTGGTGATCCAGTCTGCTTTGGTCAGGCTGGCTGGTTCTCACTGTTTGCCACTATTTGCAGAATTGAATTTTGTCCCAGCAAAAGAGTCAGATGCTGGGGCTAAACCTCGTGGGAGAGAGGAAATAAACAACTGTCAACTCACGGCAAGGGAACCAGCAAACACCGTCTGTCCAAGCCACACTTTGCACAGACAACTCCTGTAACCACAGAGCAGAGGGAGGTGCATCCCCCATTCACTCACCTGCCTCCATTTTCCTGGTTCTGTTTTTGCCTGTTACTTGAGAAGTCTAAACAACAGTCCAAGTCTGGAGTGAGGAACATGCCTTTGAGCCAGTCAACGTATTTTTGCAAGGCTTCTGCCTGCAGGTGTCTGACCACCCTGGAAGCACTCAACAACACTGGCTTCCCCTCATTAGTAAGGGTAGAGAAGCCCATCATCACAGCCAGCTGCCTCTCCGGGTCATCACAGTCACTCAGGAATTTATCTATATAGCCTTCCATCTCTGCAGCAAACTTGAATCCCTGTGGAAACTGAAAAACATGGGCAAACGAGCAGGTTAAGAACCTCACACTCAGTCTGAGTGACTCTGTAAGTACAAATCACAGAATGGTTTGGGTTAGAAGGGACCTCAAAGCTCATCTCAGTTCCACCCCCTGCCATGGGCAGGGACACCTTCCACTATCTCAGGTTGCTCCAAGCCCCATCCAACCTGGCCTTGAACACTTCCAATGTAGATCACTTTAAAGAATTTGGCTGCAGTGGGCTGGACCAGCTCTTATTTTGGGTGAAAGTTCAGGGTGTTTCTCACACCATCTGCCTTATACTTTCCCTAGATTCAGAAAGGAGGAAGAAAAGGAATTCCAAAATCCAATTCCAAATAAATTTTGTGCTTAAACCTCAGACGTGCTTATGGAAACAAGCACTAACAAACAAAAGCACGAGTTGTCCCTTTTTGTCTTTGCCTTCAAACGTTCATGCAGCAGCCAGCACAATGACAGACAAAAAGGAGCTTCTGGACACACAGAATCAAAGGGACTGGTAAAGGATGACATCTGACACTGTCAACATGCTGAGGGGGCTGCCCTTCCTCTGCTCCCCCATCGTTAGAGCTTTCTCAGCAGCAGCAGTGAAAGCAGGTGGGGCAATGCTGGACAGTTTCAAAGCCCTTAAAATACGAAATTACAACTAAATAATTACATTACAATTACACTCAGTCCACTGCAACCAGTTACCATACAATAACCTTGCTTTTAGTAAGAGTTCAAGGCCTAAAACTACATAAATTTTTTTTTTACACAAGATGAAACTAGAAAGGGGACCTTCAGCCCTGAGCATGAGCACATCCAGAAGATGAGTTTCCTACCTGAGTTGCCACCACGTGTTCTCCATAGTGCAGCATCACGTTCCCTTTGAGAACCAGCTGCAGCTGCTCCAGGGACAGCACGGGGAGGGCACTGCCCAGCAGGCGGTAGCACATGTAACTGAGTGGGAACAGAGGAGATTCCTCAGGCTGAGGAACAGCAGGAAATCCACACACAGGGTAAGACAGAGAGCAAGTGGGGGGCACTCAAAAATTCCGGGTCAAGAAACAGAAGGATAATACGGGAAACAACAACCAACCAAACAAACCTCATGGGTCCTGATTTCTCCTTCAACAGCCCGTTCTCCACAACTTCATTCCAGAACAGTTTAAAGGCACCTTCCTTCAGTGCAACTTGTAGCAAATCAAACACTACACTGGGCAATTTCTTGTCTTCCTTCTCAGACTTGGCAGCACTTTTCAGAAGCTCTACAAGTCTAGAAGAGGAAATAAAATAATGTGGGAGATCTGGCCTGGAAGGAGATTGCAGAACATTTCCTGAGCACTGCAGGCTGTGCCTCCTGGGAGAAATGACAGAGCTGTAATTTAGGAACCTGCATAACAGTTAACACCTAACCCTTAACAGCACTTGCAGTGTCAAATATAGGTAGGTATCTGAATTAGAGCCACATCTCTCATTGCTAACCAAGAGGACAAGAGTGTTGGATTTAATGCTTCTTATTTAAGAATTTACCTGGGAATATTTTCCTCATTTACAACTCTAGGTGAGCCAAACAGCTTCTTCAGCTTTTTAGGTTTCAGAACGCCAGGGAATTTCTGCATTCCCACAAGCAAAAGGTGCAGGTTCTCTGGAGATGTGAAGGCTGAAGAGAGGTCACCTTGCAAGATGTCAAACAGGACCTCCTCAAACACACTTTCAGGAACCTAAACAGGAATGAGGGTGAGAGCATATGAGAACATCTGAGGGTATTTCACAAACTTGCAGTATATTGAAGTATCTGCATTGGAAGGCATTTTACTAAGTGTTCTGGAAACTTCAGAAATAGCCTTTATGGTGACACAACCAAAAATAAATAAGAGATTCGTCCAGCACTCCCAGACTGTCCCAGGTGCTTAACCATGGGGAGCAGGACAGTGTGTTGTCATCACAGTAATTCTAGTCAACTGACTCCAGCTGCAATTGTTGTCTTGCTGTCTCACTGCTCCTGTCTGTGCAGGAGCAGCCCAGGGAGGAGGAAGAAATGCTCCGTTTTGATTTAACACTGGCAGTCTTCATATCTACAAACAATATCTACTTAAAAGATGAAAATAAACAAACTCTTCTCTTTTACTACATCCTCAGAGTTCCTTCACTCCTTGTCACAACACCACTTCACTCCCAACAGCCCAAAATTCAAGCTTAGGCCCAGGCTTGGTGCATAAAAACAGGTGATTTGCTGTTTAGAGTTTTCAATATACTTCTATACTTCAATGGTCTAACACATCATCCAAGCAAGTAAAGTGGGAAAAAACATAGTTTGGGTTTGCCCATGATGAAATCAGACTAAGGTAAACCAGAGCATCCTTCACAAAATACAAGCATTTGCCCACAGGCAACACAGGAAACAGCTCCCAATTTAAACTCACTCTTCCACACCCCGCCTTAACTTCCAGCTATGAACAATCTAAAGGAAGAGCTGCCCCTGAAGCCAAGCCCTCCCTCCCACTCCCCACGTGCTGTGCCTGTACCTCTGAGGTGATGTCAATGAGAGTTCTGCGTGGCAGATCTCGGAGGTGGGTTTGGTGATTTGTCAGCTGCTGCAGAATTTGGATGCTCTCCAGCAGAGCCTTCCGGTCCTAGAAAGGAAGGACAAGCCAAAAACAAGAGGATGTACATTACAGATTAAGTTGAAGGCTCAGGTAATAATCCACTCTTCAGATGTTTATGCCTACTTGTAATTAAAATCATAAACAATTTTTTCCTGATAGGCCACTTAGCTTTTCCCAAATTGGCATGTTTTCCAGCTGGATACAACAGATCCCTTCTTTCCAGGACAGGTAGGAACCTCCTGTACTGTTTGACACTATCTGACAGCAACACTTACAAGTCTATGGATAATGAAATAGAAAAGAACTGACCTTGATGCTTCCAGTCCCATCACATCCATTAGCCAAGGACCTGCCTTTCCCCCTGGATCCCCTGTTCCCATCACAAGCCCCAAAACCAGAACTGACACACTTAACAACACTGTTACCTTCACAAGTCGCCCAGACTGGAACAGAGCCATAACTCCAAAAAAGTTCCCAAAAGCAGCATTTCTCACAAGTTTCTGTAAGAAATTAAAAATAGAAAAGGCATTAAAAAACTCCTTTAGTTAGATTTCACAACCATCCTCTCTGCCACAGGGAGAGAACACACTGAAAAGCAACCCCCTGTGTGGTGTTTAAGAATTGTCCTAGATCATCTTTTTATCACACAGACAAATCTCGGCTAAAACAGAGAAACAATGTCATCAACCCCCAGTTTTCACAAATACTTCTGTTATTTCATTATAGTCAGTTGCTTCAGCAAGATTCTCAAAACTACACTATACATCAAGATGCCAAAGAATAGAGAACAATTAAAGTGGCAGTTGGCAAATGCTGCCATGAGTTGACTCACCTTTTTCACTTTTTCCAGATTGTGTTTTTCTTTTATCTGCTCCAGGACACTGCATAGTGGAATTTCCTCAAAAGCCTGTAAAACCTGAGGAGAGAGATGGAATAGCTCATTTTGCAGCTCTTCTGTTCCATGAAGTTTTATTGTGTTCTGTTAAAATGGAGCTGGACAGTTGCTCAGCACAGAAGTGCTGCTTTATCAGGCCACAGGAGAGACAACCACATCAGTCAAGATGTGTCAGAGCAAGGACTCAGCTGGGAGTGTTTGGCCTGGAGAAGAGAAGGCTCCAGAGGGACCTCAGAGCCCCTTCCAGTGCCTAAAGGGGCTCCAAGAGAGCTGGAAAGGGACTTTAGACAAGGGTCTGGAGGGACAGGACAAGGGGGAATGGCAGTAAGCTGAAGGACAGCATGGTTACATTGGATATTAGGGAGAAATCCCTCCCTCCCATGAGGGTGGGGAGGCCCTGGCACAGAGTGCCCAGAGAAGCTGTGGCTGCCCCATCCCTGGAAGTGTCCAAGGCCAGGATGGAGCAACCTGGGATAGTGGAAGGTGTCCCTGCCCATGGCAGGGGGATGGGAATAACATGAGCTTTAAGGTCCCTTCCAACCCAAACCAATCTGGGATTCTGTGCAGACATAAATATACCTGCTGATATTCCTTTCTTTTTTCTTTGCATATACATGATATAGTAAACAATGAGCACATTTTACTGGAACTGCCTGATCTGGTAACAGAAGTTTTTTTCAGCACGGGCAAGGCCCTGATTAACGTAGGAAGAACATAGGTATTTCTGCTTTATCCATTTCTCAGGTGAGCTGAGATCAGATCCCACTGGTGCCCTCAACTGCTGGGACTCTTTGTTATGTTACAGACTCAACCACCATGGAGCTGAAAAATCAAACCCTGAAGTGTTTGTTAAAGCATCACCTTTTCAGGTCTCCCAAATAAACAGCCCAACACCAGAAGCAAGTCGGTTTTAACAATTCGTAACACTAGTAAATGCAANAAGAGAAGGCTCCAGAGAGACCTCAGAGCCCCTTCCAGTGCCTAAAGGGGCTCCAAGAGAGCTGGAAAGGGCCTTTAGACAAGGGCCTGGAGGGACAGGACAAGGGGGACTGGCAGTAAGCTGAAGGACAGCATGGTTACATTGGATATTAGGGAGAAATCCCTCCCTCCCATGAGGGTGGCGAGGCCCTGGCACAGGGTGCCCAGAGAAGCTGTGGCTGCCCCATCCCTGGAAGTGTCCAAGGCCAGGATGGAGCAACCTGGGATAGTGGAAGGTGTCCCTGCCCATGGCAGGGGGATGGGAATAACATGAGCTTTAAGGTCCCTTCCAACCCAAACCATTCTGGGATTCTGTGCAGACATAAATATACCTGCTGATATTCCTTTCTTTTTTCTTTGCCTATACATGATATAGTAAACAATGAGCACATTTTACTGGAACTGCCTGATCCGGTAACAGAAGTTTTTTTCAGCATGGGCAAGGCCCTGATTAACGTGGGAAGAACATAGGTATTCCTGCTTTATCCATTTCTCAGGTGAGCTGAGATCAGATCCCACTGGTGCCCTCAACTGCTGGGACTCTTTGTTATGTTACACACTCAACCACCATGGAGCTGAAAAATCAAACCCTGAAGTGTTTGTTAAAGCATCACCTTTTCAGGTCTCCCAAATAAACAGCCCAACACCAGAAGCAAGTCAGTTTTAACAATTCGTAACACTAGTAAATGCAATGTATTTGAAAACCTGGTCAAAGTTTGCCAGCTAAGGATGGTTCTTGAAATAGAACAGAATTCCGTGGCATAAATGCGATACTTGTACAATTTATAACTTTATAAGCATGTTGTTTTCAAAGCAGAGTAGCACCATTTTAAAACCAGAGTTTTCTAAGGCCATTGCGAGACCATTCCCTGCCATGTGCGCACAGAGGACACTGGAGGGGAACCCTCCAGTCACCAGAGACAAAAGAGGGGAACCCCAGGAACTGACCGGGGGCTGCAAAGCGCTGGGAAACACTGACCTGCGCCAGGGCCAAGCTGAAGCCAGGGCGGGCGGCCTCGCGGGTGGCTCCCAGTCCCTCCACCAGCCGCTTCAGGCTGTACTTCAGCTCATCGTCCTGCAAGAGAGACCCGGGTGAGCGATGCCCGCGCTGCTCCGAGCCCAGCGGGGCCGCCGGACCCCCGGCCCGGCCCGTGCCCGCCCG
>WEIV01027070.1:244859-265603 GCA_013390005.1 Calyptomena viridis
GGCGGGAGGAGGAGAAGGAGGATGTCGCGGTTCCCGCTGGCCGGAGGCGAGGGCAGGGGGTTTAGGGAGGCGCTGGGCCGCAGCCAGGGCGGGCCGTGAGGAGCCCGTGCGGGGCCGGGGCGGGATGGGCGGAGGGAGCGTTCCCGGGGGGAACGGGACTGGAGCGGGGCCGGCGGGACGAGGCGTCCCCGGGAGCAGCAGCGTTGTGATGCCTGCGGCGAGAGGAAATGGGAGGCCTTTGTTGGTGCCTCTGCTCGGGGAGCGCTGGGAGCCGCCGTCCTGCGTTCTCCGGGGCTCCGGGTGCTGCTTCCAAATCCCCGGCCCTTAGGAATAGGGCTTGTCCCTGTCTCCTTGCTGGACAGTGCGTGTAGAGGAGGAGCTACAGAGACAATAAGCAGCAATTAGAAGTTTGTCTTGAATCACGTTAGGGAGGTGCAGTCAAACAATTGACTTTTGGGGGGGTTGCTGCTGTTACAGGTTCCTGTGTGCACCGAAATAAAGTAGCAGGCACAACACTGAGGAATAAACTTCCTTGTGAGCAAATCTTCACCCGTGTGTTATTGTATAATCTAATCTCCCAAGGTGTGTTTTCTGCTCAGCAGTGTCCGTGTCCTTTCCTGCTCTTAGAGGAATAACTTGGTTTCATTTTAGGCTCTTTGGGCAGCAGGGAGGAGCTGGGGTAGGAACAGCAATAAATTTTCTTGTCTTTGGAACCACTCTGACCCTTAAGCTTTTTAAGCTCATTTTCATGCACAGACCCTTTGTGTCTAATCCAGAGATGTCCCAGAGCAAACAGATGATGTAGCCATTTCTGCTTTTTTTGGCTGGGTTTTTTTTTTAAATTCTGTAACAAAATAACCTTGCCATAGGTCTGAAGTGGCACTTGACACATAATAAATTCAGATGTTGCTCCACAGTCAATGCGGGCACATTCTCTAAAATTACAGTTAAAATGTTATTTCATATTCAGAGTTCTGAAACAAAGAACTTAAACTTGCTCTCAGGCAAGACCTGGATCCTTGTTTGGTGAAGGCATCCTGCGTATTAGTAGAAGCATTTGCAAAATTAGGAAATGTACTTATTCTGATTTATCTGTAGTTTTAAGCCTCAGACATGACTAATATTAAAGTGAAATTGCCTTTGTGTCTAATTTATCATATTACTTATAACTAATAACTAATTCACAATTTCAGACTTTAACAAGTCTCTACTTTGTATAAAGTTCTGTGATATGTGAAGTGCAATGAAAACATGACTGTTCCTCTTGAAGGTTCTGATTAAACAATCCCATGTTAAAGTGGCTCATATTCATTTTTAGACACTCTGGGACTGTAAGAATAGTGTAAACTCAGTTGAGATACAATAGTTTTTGTAAAAGTAGCAATTTATATAACCTTTAGTGTGTCTAGAGATGAGATTTCCGTGTGACAGATGGGAAACCAGAGCCCAACAGATTCCCTCATGTGGGAGCTGCCTCTGCCTTATAATCTTCAAAATCATGATGAAAGAGCCCCAGAATGTGACTGTGGTGTGATGAGATGGGATTTTGCTCCACCTGGGGTGGCTCTTGGTGCACTGATTAAGAGCTGGAGCATAATACTATGGGATGCCAAAGTCACTTTATTCCAGAAGAAGAAGGTGCTGCTGACATTAAAGACTTACTATAAAACCTTTTGGGGAAGCGTTTTAGAGCCCAAAATTCAAACAAAAACCTGTAATTAAGCATCCTGAGGCCTGGTTGAAACTCTGAACATCAGTAGAGCTCCTCAGAGTTGAAGGGAAGGGAGTGTTTATCACTCCTGACTCCCTCCTGGGCTGTTTATTTAGGTGTGGCTTGAGGCACTGGGCACTAAAGGTTAAGATTCACCTGCTGAAATGCTGCACAGCTCAGTGAGAATGGAGGGTTAGACTTTATCCTTCTGGCACTTTGGGTCCTGTGTCTTACCCATCCAGTGTTAATAGAGGTCTCCTAGTTCTTAGCCTTGGGTAAGATTTTTGTTGATCTCATGTTTACTCTGGAGGTGTCCTGGGTTGCTTGAATAAATTGGGGATGAATTTAGAGTTGACAGAACTTTCTAAGGATCCTGCTGATCCTTACAGTGCCCCAGTAAAGCTCTAGTGTTGGATCCCAGGTGGGCTGTTGTCTGGTAAATCCTGAGCTTTGGTCCCTAGTGAGAGGCTTTTTAACTCAAATAGTGGCTTTCAAAATATACTTTGTTTTGAACTGTTGACAGATTTTGTATTATGGAGAGAGAACTAAGCTTTCCAAAAGAGCAGCTTCAAAATGGTACTTTAGTTGTTCCTTCACCCCACTATGGCCAAAGGCATTAACTCTGCCCACCAAAAGTTAAGTTTAATTACAGGGGTGTTTGCTAGAGGCAAACTTTTGTCCTCAGCTTTGTGCTTTGGCTTTGTGGAAAGGAAATCAAATCATGTCTTCTGCATTCCCACACCAAGATGACATAATTGTTACCTAATTGTGTCTGAGCAGAAGTTACACTGAGTGGGAAATGCAGATATTCATTCAGCACTGGTGTGACCCAGTTCACTTAGTTCAGATATGTTTTCAATTATTTCCTGACTTTTGTCCTATTCTGTTGCAAATGAGGGACTCTTCTTCCAGTCTCATTGTTTAGTTACTGAAGTCAGCCCTTTTTAAAATTGATTTCACTGTTTCAGTATGGGAAAAATGTAAGGAATTACAGAAACAGTTTCTTCGTGTGTTACTATACCCTGGATTCAGTAGGAAGCAGTTTGGAACTTAGTTATCGACCATTCCTGTTCTTCAACTGGAAACTGAAATACCAGATACACTGTGATGTATCTGATAACAGAGGCCTTGATATCAAATTCAGAAAGACTTCATTTTCTAACTTAAAATCGGTCAGATTTCCACACAGGCACCCCGGGAAGTTCTGGTGTGCTGTGGCACGGAAAATCCTTCTGGGAATTGCGGGTGTGGTTCCTGAAGGGGCTCAAGTGGAGGTTGCTGGTGGAAGCTGCAGTTCCCGCCCTTGGTCTCCTCCTCCTTCCCATCCTGGCACAGAGCTCTGTGCAGCTGTCCAGTTCACCTTGTTGATCTGGCTGAGGATTCCACTCCAGGGGGAGTTTGGAGGTGAATCAGCTCCCACAGGAGGTGACTGGCAGCTCAGGGAACGTGCTGGGAATGCCCCCTGGAAACTCAGCTGGGCAATTCCAAAGGAGCATAAACATTGATTTTCTTTTTTTTTTTATGGCTGCAAATTAAATGTGTGTTTTAATAGCTGTTCTTAATGCCATTGATGAGAATTAAGGACAAAGACATCGAACTGATTCTATGTATTATGGAATTACTTTGAAGAGCAACTCAGCTTTCTTGGAGTTCCTTCTTAAAACTCAGTCTTGTGACTAAAGTTAATTCACAGCAACCAACTCTCACAGCTTTAGTTCTCCTGTATGTTTTTGACTTGTTAATGAGACAAAGGCAGATGAGGAATATTGTCAAAAATACAAACCTGGGTGGACACTAATTAAAGATATGTAGGTTGTGATTCAAGTATGTTTAGTGGCATGTTGATAATGTTGGTGACAAATTATTCCTGCATGGAGCTGCTGCCATAAAAAGGCACAAATAACAGGCTCACCTAGGAAGAGTTAGGGAATCTTACTCAAGCTTAATGCATTATCTGATTCATTAGTAATAAAATATTTATTCTGGAATGAATAAAAATACTGACAAGTACCTTGCTTGCCCAATGGATTTTCTGGCTGCGTGCAACCAGCCAGAATAGAGAGAAATAATAAAATTATTTGACCTTCTGGATTTTAGGTAGGACTGTGCAGTGATCTGATTGAACCATGTCACACTGGCAAATCTGCTTTGGTACAGCCTGTGTCCCACTGTGCTCTTAAATGCACTGGGAGCCTCTGGGAAAGGGAACAGACTCAAACAAAGCCCAGGAATAAAGGGAAGATGGGTGGAGTAGTAGGGAGGTGTCCCAGGTAAAGGTCAGGTTCCTTAGAGTGGCACATGGTGTTGGACAGGGGTATCCTGGAGTCTGCAAGTCCAGGACCTTTCAATTCTGTTGCCATGGACATGCTTTGCTCCCTGTACAGGAGATCCAAGTTAGTCTCATCTTCTAAAGCCCTGCAGGATGTTCACACAAGGATGTTACATTAGTACAGTAAAGGATTTAGCTGGGACAGTTTCATTCCTCAGCACCCAGTGCCAAGAGCTCAGCTGAGACTGAGGGACAAGGTAGGAAAAGACCACCTAGTTTACCTCAGTCTGTAAGTCATGAGACACTGAGGGAGCAGTCAACACCCAGATAGCACTGAAATTGGTTCCTCTGCTTGAGAACCACTTGGTCAACCAAGTTTTTTATTGTGTGTTTGATTCAAAGCATTCCAGTCCAGGTACCTGACAGTTATGGCAACAACTTCAGACTTAGGAGAAGGTGTTTCTGTTGAGCTGAATGCTGCTGAGATGATTTGGATGACTCTGGAGTGGGTGTTGATAATATACTATTTAGTTAAAAGTATTGGATGCAGCTTAATGCCAGGATAAACTGACAAACCTGTGCCATACAACTATTTCTTCACTGCTGTAAATTATTCTTAAAATCCATTCTAAGGTGTGGGGTTTGACAGTTACTGCTTTTGAGAAGGGGACAGTAGAGATAACATTGCATTACTTTACTTAATGAATTGTGGGATGAGAAAGAAGGTCCTTCATCACCTTGTTACTGAGCTCATGTAACACTGAAGTGCAACATTATTGTTTTCCCACTGAAGTTCTGCACCAGGAATACTGGAATGGAGTTGGCTGGTAGAGGAGAGGGCAAGTGCAGCCAGAGGGATGGACAAGTGACCAAAGCTGTGATAACCCCCCTCACAGAGCACCTGGGCAGTGCTAGAAGTGCATTGCTGTGCTGGGAGTCAGTCCCAGGGAAACTCTGCTTTTTCCAACAGGTCTCGTGGTGGTGGCCTTGGTTCCCGCAAAAACAAAGAGCTGCCAACAGAACCCCCTTTCACAGCCTATGTGGGAAATCTGCCCTTCAACACTGTCCAGGGAGACATAGATGCCATCTTCAAGGATCTCAGCATACGGAGCGTGCGGCTAGTCAGGGACAAGGAGACAGACAAATTCAAAGGTCAGTGTTCCCAGCTGCTTTGGTGCTCCGTGGGTAACTGGAAGGAGAAAAAAAAAGCCACTTTAATGGGGGATTTCAGTCTGAGGCACAGTTGATCTGTGCTCTTTATGTTGAATGATGTGAATGATGCAGGATTGGTTATAGTCTCATTGGAGCGAGATTCACTGTTACTTCCATCTCCTGATGTAACCTGAGTGAAAGAGGCAATATTTGCCCTGCCATAAAAGGGTTTTCTCAAACCTTGTCTTGTATGAATTCTACCAGAACTCAAGTGTCTGACCCATTTAAGATCTGTGACCTTAAGCATTGAGTCCTTACACAATCTTCCTTTACTTCAGAAGACTCCCATTGCTTCAGCTCTGTCTTTTTATAGTAGACAGGGAGAAAAAGCAAGTAGATAATGAATGACTATTCAGGCAACTTGATTTGCATCCTCTAAAACAGTTTTCTAGGGGAAAGGGACTATATTTCTAAGTTATCTTTACATGTGGAAAAGGCTTAACCTGGATAACAGAGGGTCTTTGAAAAGGAATAAATCCACAAAATCACACTGGCTGTGCAGGTATTTCAACTTCTTGTTTCAAAATACTGGAACTGAATGTCGATATTCAGCTGAATAACTGTCTGAAGGCATAGATCAGATCTAATCTGTAATGAGAACTCTGTGGACAAGGGAATTAGGCTCTTGGCATTCCCCTAAGGCCCAGAGTTCTGTTTCAGGACTTGCACCATCATTAACAGGCACAAGTAAATTCAGTGTTAATGATGATTGGGTTCTGAGCCACGTGCATCTTGCACTTATCATGGCTCATACTGGAGAGAAGGGAGGCTTTTAGCAGACATGCAGGAAGAGTAGCTTCTTACAAAGGCCTTTTAAAGTGCTATTAACTTGAGATTTGTTTTTACAGGATTTTGTTACGTAGAGTTCGATGAGGTGGAGTCACTCAAGGAAGCTCTTACATATGATGGTGCAGTAAGTACACTTGCAATTAATTTGGGACATCAGAGATGAGCACAAGTCTCAAACTCCTTGGCAGCCCTTGTGATACATCCTGAACAGATTCTCCCCTTGATTTAACAGCTTTTGGGTGACCGGTCACTCCGAGTGGACATAGCAGAAGGCAGGAAACAGGATAAAGGTGGCTTTGGCTTCAGAAAAGGTGGCGGGCCTGATGACAGAGGTGACTTCCATTTTTCTAAGTAGCTTCTTAAATATAATGGTTGTAGTTCCATCTTCTGGTGCTGACTAATGCTAAGACAAGGCATGCAAGTGAATGTGAAGGTTATATTGCAAGGAGAAATTTTGCATATACACGTTTCTAACCAGCTGCTGCTGCTGCTCCTGAGGTGTCTGGAATTTAGCTGTGCTTTGTGTCCAAAGGCTGGATGTGTTGTCACTCCTGGCCCAGGAAGTGAGACCAATACCCCTAATACTGTGCTGTGTCTTGCAGAGGACAATCATAAGCCCAACAGTCTGATCTGCTACTATTTTATGATGATGTAAGAAAAGTGAGTAAGCACAAGTAGACAAATAATTCTTTTGGACCGTGTCTCCTGTTCCAGGGTAAAAACAGGCTTGGCTGTAGTTGAGGCTTGGTTGAACCAGGCTCACTAAAAGTTTCCATTGAATATGTATTAGAGAAACTTTTCTGATTGCTTATTTTTGGTTAATTCAAACTGACTTGATTGTTCCTGTGCAATGGAACTTGATAGTACCAAAAGGAAAGGATTTTCCAGGAGCATGATTTGGATGTTGAAGGACTGAAACGTTGGTTTGGTATTCCCTTGCCCAGTCTTTCCCATAGGCTTCAGATCTGAACACAATTGTGGCTTTTTTCCTAGGAATGGGAGGAGGTTCCCGAGAATCCAGAGGAGGTGGATGGGATTCCAGAGATGACTTCAATTCTGGTATCAGTATTCACACTTATACAGAAAGGAAGCCTAAAAGGCACCCAAATGTTCTCATTTTCATTTGTCCCCATTACTGCTGATTGAATCAACTGTATGTGCCAACTTGGGACATCTGCAGCTGTGGTGGGATTCCTCAGGGGAAATCTTCCATTGCCTTGTGACAGAGGAGAGAGTTTTGATTGCAAATTCTGTAAAACAACCCTAAATGACACGATATTTGTCCAGATGTAGCCTGTGGTGTCTGTTTTAAGCATTTCTCAAACATCTGGCTGAATAAATGTCTCAATAGTAGCAGAGGCAGATGATGTGGAAAAGCTGATACTCTTTCAGAGCAGAGGCTTTCACCTTCTCAAGGAGATCATTTTGTGTGTATTCCTGAAGAAACTGACTTCTCCAAAGATGGATTAGTGTTCCAAAATACCTCTAAATGCAAAATGTTCCTGAACTTTTAGACCTGTTACAGTAATGCAAGCTGCAGCAAGTGACTGAGTTTGCTGAGTGCAAGGGAGTGACAGAGCCACTGGATTTGCTCTTGCCTTCCAGTCAGTTCCTACCTATTAGAATCCAGGGTGGCATTAACACAATTGCTTTTGTCCTCTGAAATCATGGGTTTGGTCCATTTTCTGATGGGGAGATGTTGGCAAGTGCAACTTTGCAATGTCTGGTCTCTGCGTGAGTGGAATGGACGATGGAGGAGCTGTGCCAGAGTGTGCCCTTGCCACCAGCATGGACTGGAAGTGTGATGCTGGAGAGAGGAGCTTGCTACAGCACTGTGCTTAACCTGCCTTTGGAGCTAAGCCTTCATGCCTTCCTTGGCAGCTTCTCCAAATGTGGCTGCATTTGAGGCTGTTAAATGCTGGATGAGTGATTCGTGAGCCAAAAGTTTAGCGTTTAAGTCTTAGTTGCTACAGAAGCTTTTCTTCTCAGGTTGTACAGCCTTGCTCTGGATGGAGTCTTTAAAGATGGTTTGTTTGGCACTGAAGTAAGTAAGGGACAGCTCTGCAACTCTGCCAAATACTGAAGAGGAAAGGGAAATCTCAGTTGGGAACCAAAGAACTTTCTCTTCCAGGCAGCTTCTGAAAATCTGAGTATACTCCCCTTTGGTGTGAAGTGTCCTCCTCCAATTCAGTGCAGGCAGTGGGGGCTTGGAGAGATACTCTGGGATAGTCACTGGTACAGACTGGAACTCTGGTCAGTGACAGACAGTTCTTGATCTTTTTTTTTTTATACATAAACTGAAGAAATGCAGTCAGTTTAAAGTTGAATTTCTTTTTTTTCCTCTCAGCCCTTTAATTAATCTTGTAAATACCTTGTCAGTTTATAGTACACCAAAAGAGCCTTGATGTTTTGTTCTGTGTTATAAGGACTGTATATTTCACTACTCCCAGCTATTTTCCCACTTGTTCTGCTCCTGCAGATTTCATGCTGAGGCTGTAGCCAGTGTGATCCTCTGGCTATGGAAGTACCCTGAGTACTTGTAGTGTTGTCTCTGAAATGAGCTAATGCTGTTAACAATCTGAAGTTGCAGCTGAAACTCATATTTTAAGCTCACTTGACCCACTCTCCAACACTCCAATAAGCCTCTAAGTGGATAAAGCACTTCCTGAACTTGGCATAGCATCCTTGGTTTCAAATGGAACCTGAATGACTCTTCCAGAATGTGTTAGAGCTCTGTGAAGCAAATCTGTCTGCAGACAAAGGCTCAGTGCATCACCTTGGACCGACAGCAGTGGCTTCCGAGGTTTTCCAGTCATCCAGATAAAAATCTAGATGGAAAACACTTCAAAATATGCTCTTTAAATTCACTGTCTTCCATCTTCAGGATTCAAAGATGATGACTTCTTGGGAGGCCGGGGTAGAGGGACCCGCCCCGGGGACCGGCGACCACCCGGGGCCTCCATGGGAAGTGGCGGCACCGGTCGCTTCCGAGATGGGCCTCCCCTTCGTGGGTCTTCCATGGACTTCAGAGAGCCAACAGAAGGTAAAACCCCCCGTTTATCTTCCTCCTGAGGGAGCACTGAACTGCAGGGGCCTCCTGGTTCCTTTGTGAGGCTGAATCCTGGCCTTGCCCACCAGGCCTTACCAGGGAATGTTTTGTGTTGCAGAGGAACGAGCACAGCGACCCCGACTGCAGCTCAAACCCCGCACAGTGGACACTCCCCTCAATCAAGTAGCCAATCCAAACTCTGCCATCTTCGGAGGAGCCAAGCCCCGGGAGGAAGTAGTAAAAGAGCACGACTGAGTCTGGGGTTGAGAGGGAATGGGGAGGCGGGAGGAAAAGCAAGACAGTACAGAGTGACTAGCTCTGCTGGAATGTCAACCCTGCAGTTTACCATTCCTGCCATCTGGTATTTGTCCTCTTTGAAACCGAAAACACAGAGCTTGTGAATGCATGTCAGCTGTTAACAAGTGGTTTTTAGTACGTTCTTGGCTTTGCTGTATCTAGTGCCTGCTTTGTGCTGAGTTTCCCTCTTCTGTTTCCTTCCAAGCAGCACAGTTGCCAGTAGATAAGGCAGTGTGGCTGCTTCCACGAGTGTGGAGGTCTCTGGACAAAGGTGCTGCTTCACTTCTTCCTTTCTGGGTTTGTTTTACTTTAGAAGCACAGGTTAGACTTAGTTATTTCCCTGTATCATTTCCTTTTACTTCTCAGTGCTCCTCTTCTGACCTGCATGTCTCATTCTGTATTGCTGTGGCTCTGAAGAGGAAAACTGAAGAGTCCAGATGAGTTGAACAGAAACTTACAGTTCTAACTGAGCAGTGAAATACCATTTATGACAATTGGTGACAGTTGCTGTACACAGCAGAGCCCCTTAGAAAACTAAGTTGGGGGCAGCTGCCCTTTCACAGGGGTTGCCAGGAAGGATCAATTTAATGGATGCCTTGCCTGACAAGCCTTGGGAATAGCTGGTGGAATCAGTATGGATAAAGCCTCTGCCAGCAGCCTCTTCCTGCTGGCTCTTGACTTCCAAATGGTACGATGCTACTACACCTCTGAGCTCAAGGTTAGTGCTGCAAAGCTGTGCCTGGTTGAGCACAGCTGCTCACTGGCTCTTTCTGCTTACTTTTTTGGGTTTTACATGTTTGGTAAATTTTTAAATGAAGTTTCTACAAATAAAATTGACTTTTTTATTTTTGTTGAAGGAGTGTATACTTTGCCACGCAGTATTTGATCGCCACTATCCCCTGTATTTCTCTGCCCAGTGGGGGTACAGTTTTAGGACCTCAGCTATTAGAATACCTTGAAAATGGGCAGATTAGAAATCTTTCTGCTTTAGGTTCTTATGTAGAAATTTGGGTAAAAAGCACCTCTTGTTGCTGCACCTCTCTTCACTTGGAAATGTTTCTTGCCAGTGTTGTGTGGGAGGAGGGGGGGGCCGGAGCAAAAGGAGAGATCTTTGATGTCTAAAACCAAACCCTGGTTCTACCACACTGAGGTGTGGACATGTCCAGTGCATGGGAAAAACCTGGGCCCCAAACCCAGTGCTGAGAGCCTTCAGATAGAACAGCAGCACCCCAGAGTGCAAGAGGAGCTTGGAAGCATGGCTTCCCACGAGCAGCACCACTGCTGGGGATGAATTTCTTCCCTAAAGTTCCCACTGTAAGTCAGAGTCCCAGCAATTTACAGAACTGCTCTTTCCTTCCTTCTGCCTTTTCACTTAATCTGCTTCTGAGATAAGAACCATTTGTCTAACACTAATACTTAATTTAAGACAGACATGCATTTGTGTGGTTGTATTCCAAACCAATAATTGATCTATTTACATCTTCAATGTGGAAAAGATTTTAAGAACAAATTCCCATATAAAAACTCACCTCTAGTCAAAACAGTTGACTTTTAAATGTAAAAACAAAGAGAGAAAAAAAAAAAAAGAATTCCAAACACTTAACACATTCTGCTTCATAACAAAATAAATTTATGGATATGGTATTTTGTGAATGAACTTTTAAATAAAAGAAAACATTAAGTAATATTTAACATTGGTCTTTATTTGAGTCTGCTCTAGCATGTTTTCCTCCCCAGTTTTCAAATATTGTGTTAATTTGTACCAGAGCCACTCTGATACAAAATAAGGGGGGAAGAGGAAAAGATAAAGGGGAGGAATCTAATCTAAACAGTGCTGGAACAGTGAAGTAAAAATTGTTCATGGGTGGAAATGAGCCCAAGTTCTTTGTGCTGTGGTTTCAGTGCATTGCTGAGGCTGCCAGGTGGGATCTGCGAGTGCTGCAGCTCCTCGTGCTGTGTCCCACAAGTTGGGTCTCCCCCAGCTTTTCTAACTGACCTTTTCCCACTACACATTAAGGAGACTGTGGCTTTGAAGTGTGTGCTTGTTGCAGGGTAAGTTAAAAGAGGTAGAGCCATGTTTTTATTGGGGAAATGAGCTCTGACCTCCCTGCTGTTTTACTGCTTCCCATGGCCTGAGAGGATGGGAAGTGTTCCTGCTTCCAGGTACTCTGTCCACCCTCCCCTTATCCCTGAGCAGTCCCAGGCCCTGCTGCAGCACCTGGGGGTCCTCCCTGCCCCAGCCTCAGGGGTGGGGGGCAGTCACTGCCCTGCAGCTGCTCTGCCCACCCTCATGGTGGTGGAACCACTGATTTCACCACTGCAGGGAGGAAAGGAACCCAAATTTGTGAGAGAGGTGGCAAGTGGCTCATCTTAGTTCTGGAAATCTTTTTCTGTATCTGCTAATACTGGTTTGGTCAAGGGTTTCCCACTAGTGAGTGCAGCCCAAGCCCAACATCATTTAGTACTTTTTTTTTCCTTTGTGCAGTTTTTCATATATAAATGTGCATTGCCTGGTTTCTTTGGAGCATTCCACACTGTTTCCCATGCAGCTCAGGGTCAGACTCCTCCAGTCCTTTTTCTTTCCCTCTATCAAAATTTTAATGGATGAACATTTTCCTATACAGAAACCTGTCAACAGTTGAAACAACTATATTTAATACATTGATGTGGCATTTAAGTTTAGTAGGAGGAAGCAAGATTATTTTTCTCCCCATCCCACCAGCAAAAAGCAGTCGAGGTTAAACCTGTAATGCTTAATTTTACCTGCAGCTTAAAGCTAAGCCTGGCATGGCAAAGCCCAGACTAAGGAAGTACCAGCAGTGTAGCAAATGGGGCTACTCATGTTCTCACTGACTTATTTCTAGTGGCTGTGCAGAGCTTTATTGGAGCTTAAACTTAGAAAAATAAAACCAAAGGCAGGAGGCAGTTTTTGGAGTTGGAATTGAGTTTGCTTTGCTCCTGTAGATGTGTTTCTCCAGGTGGGGAAGGTGGGAGTCTGGGAGAGCTGTGGGACACTGCAGGAGTGAACAGCAGCATCTAATGTGCTGCAAAACTCCTTGACAACCACCAAAAACTAAACTCCACTGAACACCCTGGGGAGCTCATCCCACTCCTGAGGGCAGCACCCAGTGCTGGCACGGGGTGTTGCTGACTGGGCTGTGCTGGAGCTGCTGCTGAGGGGGCTCTTGGTGCCTGTGGCCATCAAAGTTGTTCTGATGGCTGAAGGAAGAGGTGGAGGAGTCTTTACACACTCCTGTGTGGTGGCAGTCATGTTAAATTTCTGCCCTTGAGTGTGGCTTTACTGGCCTTCCTAAAGCAGCAACAACTGGTTCACCTGCTCCTGAGATGGGCTGGCACTGCTGGAAGGGTCCCCAGTGCTGACAGGTGTCCCAGGGCTGGTGGTGATGGCCATTATGGCCAAGCCTTGCCTTCCCAGGGCAGTTTTGGATGATGCTGATATTTTTCACTTCTCTTATGAATACTGTGATAGTTTCAATCCTGACTTTGGCACATAGACTAGTAGGAGCATTTGCTACCTGTAGTACTGGCTGCTGACTTGTGTTCAGAAAAAAAGTATAAAATTGTGAGAATTTTAAAGCAACTCCTGAGATATTGTAATCCCTCCTTTTGTAGGAAAGATTTAATGCTAAAGCCAGCAAATCTTGGAATGCATGTGCAACCCCTTCACCAGAACAGCTTCCAGAGCAGCCCATGTCCCACCACCTGGTTTGGGCAAAGCTGCTTGGAGTGACTTCACCAGGAATCCCCCTGTTCCCCCAGGAGTGCTTTGGGCACAGGCTGTGTGTGCCAGGTTGGCTCCCAGCATTGGGAGCCAGGCACAGTCATTGGTTTTCTGTCCCCACCTCATTCCTACTCCATGTGTGGAAGCACCTCCTGGTAATTCACACTCACAGCAGGAGCTGTTAATGTTGAGCATCTTGAAATCTGTGTTAAGTTTATGTTTTATTCTGATGGTTTCTGTGTTTCACTACCAGATGAGCACAAAGGCTCTGGAGGAATGGGGCTGCTCCTCCATCCTGGCATATTCCAGCCTAGAATCAGTTACCTTTGTAGTTCTCAAGGGCTTCTCTGGGATGGACTCTCAGGATGAAATTTAGTAGGTGTTGCTTGTCTTAAATTTTTAGAAAGGGGCGTTCCTGTGGCTGAAGAGGAATTTGATTTCCAGCTGTGACTGGAATTTTCTCATCTGGTAGCTGACTCCCTCCTCTCAAATGCCACTTATCCACTGCAGGAATGAAGTACACGTGAAGTACATGAGCCATCTTTTATTTGGTGCATACATCTCTATATAATCTGTAATTTGTTCTGTTGTTGGTGATCCCACTCGCTGTAGCAGTAATAAACCAAACTGGATAGAAGCATTTAGGATGGTGTAATCATATTTTTGACCCTGCTCTCTGAAGGCTTTAATCCTTCAGTGCCAGACACTTGATCGAGCCTGATGCACATTAGTAACAGCAATATCTTGATGACATTTGTGTTCTGGACTGACTGGAGAAATGTTCTCCCAAAGCTGTGTGTAACTGGCCCCTATCCTGTGGTTTAGGGACTGCAGGGAGCTCTGCAGCCCCTCCTGTGTGATCACTGGAGCCCAGCACGGAGGTGGGCACAGGAAATGGGTGCTTGGGTTCTGTCACAGCTCTGACATCGTGTTCCTCATCTCGCTGTACCTGTGACTAAATCTGAAGCATTTCATGGTTTCCTTTTCCATCAAGGCAGGGACTCTGTTCTGTGACATCCCCCCATTTCTGCCCCCTCTGCAGCCAAGTGCATCCCAGGGCTGTGAGGGCTCTCAGCGCTGTTAAGGAACAACCCCCTCCCCTGTACACTCCCCAATCCCCGTGTAAAGCTCCAGAGTATCCCAGGGTCGATGTTCTGGGGATGGTATTGCCGGGAACGCTGCCACCTCCCCGCCCAGTAGGTTTCAGCCAGGTTAGTGTTCCCCGTGGTAGGGATTTGCTCCCTACCATGAGATTGTTTTTGTTCATGTCACCGTGCTCCCGAGATCTGCCTCTTTCTTTTAAATAAACCAAAAACTCACGAAGTACCTCTACAAACCCCTTGCAAAACCTGTACTGTAACAAATCTGTATAATTTGTATCGCTGTATAAAAATTCCAATAAAAGCGTTCAAACCTTCTAGGTTTTTTGTGTTCACATTTCAGAATTATCGTCTGCAAGGATGAACTGAGAACGGGAAAAAGCTTCGTGGCTCCATGGGGGTGTTCAGGATTAGTCTCTGCAAACTTCGCTTGGGCAAAGCCTTGTGCAGCACCCCGGGATCCGGGCTGTGAGCTGACTTTCCACTGGGTGGTAGCAGCATTTATGTTCCTTCAGCGGGAGCGGAGCCGCTTTCGGTTTCAGCTCGGAGAGATCCGACAGCGCAGCTGGGGCCGGGGACGAGGTGACACTTCCCCTTGGCCTGGGGAAAGGCTCATTCCACTCCAGCGACGAGAAAAGCCGTTTCTTGGTGTGTACCAAAATATCCGGCACTGCTTCAGCACGTCAGAAAATTTCCTCCAAGGCGTGGCTTGTGTTAAAGCTGCTGTGAAAATTTGGTAAAACAAGTAATTAGTGGTTGGGGATGAGACACGTGGCCATTCTGTCCCAAAGCACGGCGGGGGGGTTGGATTCACAAAACTTGTGAGTTTGGGAGGGAAGAACTTGTCGGAGCCTGGAAAACCTGTTGGAGCTTCCTCCAGCCTTCCAGCACTGAGCATGTTTGTGCAGAAGGTCAGGTTTAGGTGATGCACCGCTTTCCAGTCGTCTTTTCCCTGCTAATTCCCGATCAGCGTTAGTCACAACACCTGGATGAAGCAAAGCCAGCTGGTCTGGAGCAGCCCCCACCTTTATCTGAAAGGATCTAAACCAGCCCCCGGGGCTTTTGGCCTCCCAGACCCCAGGTAAGCTGGGCAGGGGGGAAGATGGGTTCTCATGACCCCTCTGGGTCTCTCTGCAGCTCGTCAGCTTTGTACCAAAAGCTGAAAAAGCAGGTTTGGGTAGCTGGGGAAACTGCCTGAAGGGTTAGAAACTCTGTTACGGGGGGGGAAAACCTGAGGTGAAATTGAAATTGTTAGTGGTGTTTCCTCTGAGCGGTGTCAGTAGATAAAAGCCCGGTGCTCCTGTGTCTTTGATCTTTTATCTGACCAGAAATGGTTTCTAGCAGCGGGTTTAGGTGAGGCAGAGGGGTTCCAGGAGGGAGGGAACAGACAAGAGGTAGAGCCCGTTGTCCCAAGCTGGGTTTGGTGCCTGAGAGGTACCAAATTTTGTACCAATTTTGTGTGTGTTGGGGGGGCTGGGTCTGACCTAATGAAGAGCAGAGCCCATGGCTGGTGCTCAAAGTGAGGGCTCTCATCCTAAATCCAGCCCTTCTCAGGAGAAATATGGAGAAAGGAGACTAAATCTACACCGAAGTGTGTCACTGCAGTAATTACCTCTAATCAGGGTGGTTGGCCTCTGCAGGGGTCTGATGCCTTTGAAGGGCATCACCCTACCAGGAGCTGTTGTCGACCCTCTGCTTTGTTCCTGGGGCACAGCAGCAGCTTCTGCCTGCTCTGGAGAGGCTGAGTGGCCAAGGAGGAGGCGATTTGTGGGCAATTTGGGAGGTGCAGCCTGTGCCAACTGTGGTAATGTCGGTCCCACAGCACTGAGTCATCCCTGAAGGTGTGGGAGCCACCAGGGAACCTGTAAGCAAATACGTGGCACCTTTTTAGCAGTGACTGTTCCTGATGAAATCGATTTCTGATCCAAAAGATGAACTGTAAAAGTCTCCAGCATATCGAGAGTATCACTTCTGCTACAAAGAACTCTTTTGCCAAACTTCTCTTGTCAGCTTATGTTTGAACACATAAAAAACCCTGCTAGAAAGCTGTTAATAAACTACTTCATTGCTAAGACCTCTGCTAGAAGTGCCAATTTTGTAGCAGCTGTTTTGGCAGTCAGGAAAGCATTTCACATTTTGTAGTGTCCTTTACACAGAGACCAGCCAGAAAACCATGCAAGCAATTCAAAACTGAATCTGCCTCTTCCAATCTTTGGTTGAGATTATAGGTACTGATTCCCAGATGGGCTTCTGCACCTGCAGTTTGTCTGGGAATGGCTCTGGAAGGTGCATCAAAACAATTATTTTTGCACCTCGGGTTAGAATTGGAAGAGAGAAGATGTGTTTGCACTTACAGTCGTTAATTATCAAAGCAACGTTCTCCTGAAAGCTTGATGGCCAGATTTCATCCCAGAGCTGCAAAAGTTGTAACCACTTGGCTATTTAATCACTTTTGTGAGAGCAGAGTCACTGTCTCTCACGGGGAGCTGATTGTGGCAGCTTCTGAGTGCCCTAATTTAAATATAACGAAATTTCCCTTTACTGAATCATTTACAGGCCTGTGTGTGACAGAGGCATTGCAGAGCCTTGGTAAGAGCAGCATGAAGTGTTTTGTTTGTGGCTGTAACTTGTGTGCCCCGTGGTTGTTGCATTGAGGAGCTACAACTACACAGTTACGTGTGTGTGCAGACTTTCCCAGTGCTGGAGCAGGATCTGTATTTCATGGACTGTGATGGGGCTCTTAGTCAGTACATAAATTCCCCATTATTCATAAACCCTCTTTATTTTATTCAGGCATCAAAAAAAAAAAAAAAGGTTTTTTTTAATTTATTTTTGAAGAGTGCAGTGAAATTGTGTGTGCTGCCTGCAAACTGCCAATCATAAGAAATTATTTTATTCTTACAGCTCCAGGTTTGGCAATGGTGACCTTGGCTATTTGCTGCCTTTGACACTTGATATCATCTTTTCTTTAAAAACTAAGAGAGGACTTGCAATTTCTGTATCTGCTTTGAGTTTTTCCAGGCAGCATCTGCCGCTTCCAGTGCATGGTGTAAAATCCTGCACAAGCACTTTGCTAAAGGGAAACTTGAATTTTTTGGGGGCACCAGCCCCATCTGAAACTCAAGGGGTGCCTGGGAAGTGACCTCGGTGACGTGTGTGGTTCTGTGCTGAAAACTGGGAGACAAACTCTCCAACCACTTTTGTTGGGTTGGAAAGTTGACATTTGTTTGGCTCTGAGGTACATGGGAATTGCTTCACCAAACATGTTATCAAAACCTTTGACTTTCTACAAAGTACATTTTAGCAAACAGAGGAATTGGTGTTTATTGGCTGTGAGTTACATAGTTCTCTGATACAAGTTCTGGGGAGCCCAGGAGGGGTTGGATGGGTGGGTTTGTGCAGGTTTAGGAGCCCAGGAGGGGTTGGATGGGTGGGTTTGTGCAGGTTTAGGAGCCCAGGAGGGGTTGGATGGGTGGGTTTGTGCAGGTTTAGGAGCCCAGGAGGGGTTGGATGGGTGGGTTTGTGCAGGTTTAGGAGCNGGGAAACTTGAATTTTTTGGGGGCACCAGCCCCATCTGAAACTCAAGGGGTGCCTGGGAAGTGACCTCGGTGACGTGTGTGGTTCTGTGCTGAAAACTGGGAGACAAACTCTCCAACCACTTTTGTTGGGTTGGAAAGTTGACATTTGTTTGGCTCTGAGGTACATGGGAATTGCTTCACCAAACATGTTATCAAAACCTTTGACTTTCTACAAAGTACATTTTAGCAAACAGAGGAATTGGTGTTTATTGGCTGTGAGTTACATAGTTCTCTGATACAAGTTCTGGGGAGCCCAGGAGGGGTTGGATGGGTGGGTTTGTGCAGGTTTAGGAGCCCAGGAGGGGTTGGATGGGTGGGTTTGTGCAGGTTTAGGAGCCCAGGAGGGCTGGACCGGCCGGGCAGGCGGATGTTGGGGTTGGTGATTCACATGGGGACAGGAAACCAGCAACTGGTAACAGCCCTGGAGGAACCGGCTCCAGCTGCGGCAGGAGGAGATGGGAGAGCCCAGGGAGAGCAGCTGAGGCACTGGGTAAGGTGGGCAAGGCAGGGAGGGGTGGCAGGGGAAGGTGCCTGGAGGTCTGGGGTGTCCCACTGAGCCCAGTGATCCTGGACCAGACCTCGGTGACCCTGTGAGGAGGGTTCAAGGTCATCCCTGTAAAACCTCTCTGGAAAGCAACGTGCTGGATGTTCCCCTTCACTGATGCTCCTCTTGAGAAGCTCCAAGGTAGGAAATTACCAACTCTGTCTTCTCAGCAGCATTTAAACCCTCTGGACCCGAGATGAGTCCCATAGAATGTGGATTGCCTGTTTTACAATAATGTTCTTTATGTCTCCCCCTCCACCTGCTGATGGAGGCGTGGCAGGTTTTTAATTGCATTATTTCTGCATTCACAACTACTGAAATACTTCTGGAAGATTCAGTCTGTGCCGAGCTCCCCAGATCTCATCCCAGATCTGCCCTATCCTGCTTCTGGCTCCTGCCTGTAGCTTCTGGAACTGCTGCAGCCCACACTGCTCCCCCTCCAAATCCAGCCCTATGAAACAGCTGATTCAAACGACACTTCCTGGGTTTTCCATCGGTTTCAGGGCTGACTGGCACCATGGATATGACTGTATTTATTTTACTGCCTGGGAGTGCTTGAACTTGCTAATCCTCAACGGAAAGAGCTTTGTCTTGGCATCACTTTTCTCTTGTGATCAGTGTTCAGTGTAATATGAGCCATGAGGCAGCTACTTTAGCAGGAGAGGATCATTTTGGGATAATCTTGTGTGAGATTGGCTCACTTTCGTGGCTCTGGAGTATGTGGTTACATACATGGGGGTCCCCTGGGCTCACAGGGGAGGTGAAGGATGCTGTGTGGCTCTGATGGTGCCTGGAATAGGGGATGTTACAAATACAAGATATTTCTGGGAATTACCTCCTTGTGCCTGTCATGATAAGGGGTTTGCCCTGTATTTTCCACCTGAGGTTTTTTTAAAGCATTTTCCAAAGGGATAATTCATGTGAAAGTTGGTTTATCAATTCCAGTTTTCCCCTCTTGTCCTGTGTTCTACTGAAATGCATCTACCCCTCCCCTGGCTTAAAATAAACCCTGATCTGCCTGAATAGCTGTGAAAAAACAGACTTCAACTCTGTGGCAGCAGCTTTCCTAAGAAGCCTGACACTGGCATAAATCTGGTAGGAAATGGGATGTGCAGATCTCTGGACAAGAGCTTTTCAGTGCTGGTCATTGAAGTGGTTCCAGCCAAAGGAGCTTCCTTGGTCTGAGGCTTTAATTTCCGAGTTGATGGGACTTTCTGTGGCAATCTGTGCCACACAGGCAAACAGAAAGTAGAGTTTCTTTTCTTAGACATGTTAGAGACATTGAGTCAGGCTGAATATTGCATCTGTTCAACAAGTCAATGTGCTGAATTTCATATGGCGAGGCTTTAAATACACTCTCCACTTTATATTTCATACCAGTGACTCATCCCACCAGCCTGAATTAAAATTAATTTACTGCAAACTGATGCAAATCACAAAACTTTCTGGAGGGGAGAGAAGGTGGCTGTTTTATCTTTGCCTTTGGGGCATTTTCTGATAAATAGGCTGAATACATGATATAAACCTTCAATTTGGGTCTTTATCTTGCAATATGAACTTGACACCTGCAAAGGGCTAAAATGTCTTAGTCAGAAATGGGTGTGGAAAACCATTGCTGGGGCCACATCAACACATTCCTCACTCTGCTGGTTTCTTAGCAAAAGATTTAAGTTCATTTTAAGAGCTTTTGCAGTTCTTTTTAGTGAGCTTCGTGCCTCTTCTGCTGCTGCCGGAAAATTCTTTCAGACTTTCCATCCATTAGGAATTTTATTTCTAGCCTGTGCATATCCAGCTTATATCCACTCATTTTATAAGCCAGAATTGTCTTATTTCAATTCAAACAGCTCTTCTCACTTGGGTGTGTCACTCAGACAGACAGTGAGTGTCCCTGTCCTCTCACTGCACTTTAGTGGATGGAAAAGACCTTTTGGTCTTCCTGGATAAAACCTTCCCTTGGCTCTTCACAGGGTGAATCCTTAATGCAGGACTAGAAACCTTCCACAGCAGCAGCCAGGCTGGCAGGACCTGGCACAGAGAGAATGAGCTTCTGCAAGTTTGTTAATGCTTCCCCTTTTTTTTTAATAAGAAAAGCCCATCTCCTTGATTGTTAAAAATATCTGAGGCCACAGAAGGAACAGCCCCTGTATGGGAAGGGTCCCCTATTCAAGGAGAGGTGTCACAGCTGTATCCAGACTCCAGTGTGCTGCTCTCCTGGGAATTGCCTGTGTGGAGGAGCTGCTCCTGAGGGATTTGTGGGATTGTGGTGCTTGGGCTGTGCTCCCTGCTGGCAGTGCCATGGCCCCACCAGCTTCCTTGGGCAGGGAGAGACCCCTACAAAAAGGGAAAAACGGGCAAAAGGAGAAGAGAGAAGCATAGGAACAGCACAGGGCATTGTGACACTGCAAATGTCACTCCTAAACTAGAAGGGAACCTGGTTTCTCCCTGGGTTTGGA
>WEIV01027071.1:1374-12469 GCA_013390005.1 Calyptomena viridis
GGTTTTAAAGTTAACTATAAACTAGACAGTAGTTGCTCAGGCATGTATAACTATAAAACACAGGCCAGAAAAAAACTGTCACAGTTTTGATAGGGTAAACACGGAAATCACATATAAAGCTCTTTGTACCTGTTGGAAGAGGTCGTCTATATGTTACAGACATCAGCAGAAGCAGCAGGATCTCCTTGTGAATATTGTTAATGAAAACAACTCTTTGATGTACTGGAGGTACTGTGAAGCTTGCATAAATTCCAAGCCAAAGGATTCTATTATCTTAGGCTGAAGATTGTACAAACATAAAGGCTCATATTGTGGTCACAAGGAGCAGATCCATCACTGGTCATCCATTAGCATCCCTGTAACATACCTTGTTTATGAACATGATGAGCTGTGAAAAGATACTGAAGCCTGATGCTGGTAAGTGCTAAAACTCCTGCTCCATAGAGAAAAGAAGAGTGTCCCAATCCTATGCCTGAAGGACCAGGTCAAATCATTAACTGTCATTTGAATCATATCACTGTTCTAACTCATCCGAGTGTTTCTGAGAGCACTAAGGAGGAAGTTAAACTATGGCAGACCAAGTTTTTGATGTCTTGGACAGCTGAGGAATTATATTAACTTTATGCTTCTGGACCTGCTGACACAGACTTTCTAGGACAGTTATCTCACCTCATGAATTAGAAGCTAAACTAGAGTTTATAAACGCTGTTCCTTGAAGCTGTATCAACACCAAAGAGTTCATTTAAAATGAGAATTTATATCTGAACAGATATGAAAGGATGAAGCTATAAAAGCTTGCAAATTTTAAATATTCTAATTTTAATTGGTCTGTATATTTCATAGAGGAATTTTTTTGCTGTTTTTTTCTTTTGTTCAGAGTGCAATGCAACCAGAATTATGATGCCTAAAATAATATTTTCTAAACTAAATGGTCTGTTAACTCTGCTCTATAAACAAATCAGTGTTCATTTCAAACATCACCTCCAAGAAGAATATTTAATATCCATTCTGATAACTTTGTATCTTCTGATAACTTAATAACACAAAACTGATGGTATTAGATTAATAAACACAGGGGGGGATCACACATGTGGAAGTAGTCTCTTAATGTAATCATACTGTATTGGCAACGGAGAGGATGATTCAGGGATGATCAGTTGGCTTCTCCCTGCCTCCCAAGAGCAGAGTATCTGAGCTCTCCAAATGTAAAAATGTCTCTTCACCTGTACAGGAAATGAAAGGAAAATTTGCTGATTCTCATCCCATTAGCATTGAGTTGTTGTCTCTGGTGAGACCCTACCTGGAGCAATGCATCCAGCTCTGGGATCACCAGCACAGGAAGGACATGAACCTGTTGGAGCAAGTCCAGAGGAGGACCACCAAGCTGATCAGAGGGATGGAACACCTCTCCTATGAAGTAAGGCTGAGAGAATTGAATTTATTCAGCCTGGAAAAGAGAAGGCTGCAGGGTGACCTAATTGCAGCCTTCCAGTACCTGAAGGGTAACTACAAGAAAGAGAGAGACTGAATATTTACAAGGTCATATAGTGACAGAACAGATGGGAATGGTTTCAAACTGAAAGACAGCAAGTTTACATTAGATAAAAAAATCTTTACTGTGAGGGTGACGAGGGACTGGAAGAGGTTGGCCAGAGAAGTTATGGATGTCCCACCCCCAGATTTGTTTAAGGCCAGGTTGGATGGAGCTCTGAGCAACCTGGTTTAGTGACAGTTGTCCATGCCCATGGCAGGGGGTTTGGAACAAGATGATCCTTAAGGTCCCTTTCTACTCAACCCATTCTACGATACTATAATTAGCATTCTTTCTCTAAAGTTCATTCCACACTGCTGTTGGATGACAATAGTTTAGTGGCTTTTAAAGAAATTGTTTCTGATATATGTCCTTGTACATTAATGGAAAACAACATCAATTACATAAAGAGAAATTATACATTCTGATCATACATCTTCCTGAAAGAACTACATTTTATTGTATTTCAGGCAGACCCTAAAGCAACTCAAGATGGATTTATTGTTGATAAGTCTCTGTGTTAGTTAGCTGACTTTTAATATTACTTGGAAGCCACAACAAGCTCCATCACTACTTTAGACATATTCTAAATGCATAATAAGAAAAAGAATATAAACAGGAAAAAAAATCCTAAATAAATGAAAGTCAGGGCAGTAATAAAGTGTGGAAGTTGATTGTATCTTTTGAGTTTTGAACAGATTGGTTCAAATACAACTTTTATTTAAAAATAGGGGGGGAAATAGTACCTTGGGATTTTAAATTCTTCCTAGAAACCTACACATCATTTTATATACTAACGCTCTGCAAAATATTTGATCTGGTTTACAGCCTAGAAGGTCCTTGTACATTTTACAGTTTCTTTTTTTTCTCCCCTCCTTTTTTTTTCCTTACATTTATTTTGGAATAAATGTAAATCTTAATGCTATTCTGTCCTCCAGGAAGGGACCAACAAGAAAGGATCAACCCTGCTTCTTAAAAAATGGACATATTTTCAGCACTTATTCTCTTAGATATGTCTTTGCCTCTTGTCTTTTATCTTAAAATGCTTGGACCAGATATTCCTCTTTGAAGACCTTACTATATATAATATGTAGTATATGTAATATATACTATATGCAACTATATGTAATGTGTTACTATATGTACTATACTATATGTATTTATTTGAAGGAGTTTGCTACGTTATTTATTTTTCCTGAGCCTATAGACAAGATTCAGAAGAGTTTACAGTTGTGAATAGATAGCATTACCTGTGCACGGGACAAAGCATCTTCATCTGGTCCCTGATCTTAGCAAAAGATGTTTGGAGCCCAAGTGTCATAACTAGGTCTA
This sequence comes from Calyptomena viridis, assembly GCA_013390005.1. NCBI lineage: Eukaryota > Metazoa > Chordata > Aves > Passeriformes > Eurylaimidae > Calyptomena > Calyptomena viridis. The sequence goes on from WEIV01027071.1 coordinate 4,238, forward strand.
AAGAGTGGGGGGAGGAAAGAGACCTGTGATAAGCATTTTATTAGACCTGTTTAATTTAATAAGACCTGTTATTAAGCATTTTAAAAGAATGTTTCATCTGTAATGACTTGGGTAACATTCTAGCTGCTTTGGTTAATCATTAGGTGATCTGCCATGCTCTGTTCTGTAATATCCTTCTAAGTAATCTTATCACAACATTTGTGCTCTACTGCTTTTAATCTTGGCAATCTGCTAGAATTAGATTGGGTCCTATTTATGGGATGAGATTTTGATTCTAAAAATGTATTTTTTTTTAATGACAGGAAAATGAGGACTTATTTTCTTATGTAATCATATGTCTTTTAAATGTACAGTTTCAACACTTAAATTTTAACATCTGTGCTGATAATTCTAATTTTAAACAGATGACTAATGCATCTAGATTTATGAAGATCTGATAATTACATATTAAGGCTTACTGAAAAAATGAACCTCATTTTTTATAATCATAACTCTGAGGATTGATTGTGGATCCTCCCTCTTGGATACTTCACAGTAGCTTAATTCCATGGTTTCACACTTGGAAATATATACATAAAATGTCTTTTTGTTTTTTCCTTAAGTCCAGAAATCAAAATTCTATTCGCTTGAAGTATGCAAAAAAATGCCTCCTTTTCAGGTAATAGAACAGTAATACAAATTACTTTTTATCCATGTTATCTACTTCCTAAATCTATCTCTTTGTATTTTGGGGGGTTTTTGGTTGAGCATTTTCTGTAATTGTTTCAATATTTTATGTAGGTTTGCCTCAGCTCATCTGTTACCATTTCCCAGATGAAATTCTAATTAACCTTCCCCTAATAATCCCTTTAGAAAATTCCCATTGTGGGCGCTGATGGGTGGTAAAGTCTGGTTTATCGTTCAACTCAATATAACTTTTTAATTTCATCCTTAATTTCATCTACCACCAAGGGAGACTTCAAATTAAAATTATTCTACTGTCTGTCAATTAACAGGAATGTTTGAATAATTTGTTTTGCACCCAAACTGATAGGTATATATTTTTATACTGGACCAATACATTATGTTGGAACAGCTAATTTTTAAGTCAACACACTCTGAAATCTTGTCCAGGGTGAGTGCATGCTCCAATAAGCACAGTTGGATCCCATTTCCACTTTAGCTTCAGGGACACGTATTTCCATGCTACTTGCATTACTTTATCATATCCATACTGGAAACAAGGAAGTGCAATGTTATAGAGTATAATTTCTGAGAATTTTTTGTCTCATCTAATAAATACAACTTTTCCCAGGTCTACCCCCCCACTCACTGTTTCTTGAAACCATTTGGGTGACACATCTACTGTAACTGCTTTCTATTAATACAGTGTTTGGAATGGATTATCAAAGGATCTTTAACTTTTCTGTGTAAAACTTATAAACAAATGCAAATAGGCTTGTAATGATCTTAAAAATCAAAAGAAATAGAAGGTCAGTCACAGATTTCCACATTGGGGAACATTTTTCCTTTTCTACCAAGAATGTGGAATGCTGACAAGTTTCAAAATCATAATCTGTTGTTTTGGTGTCACTGTGGTTTAACTGTAGTCTTTCAGTGTGATAAACCTTAATCTACTGTGTAAGGAAAAGGCTTTTCACTAAAACTGCAGCAGTTGCAATTCATCCTTTGCGTAACAGGATTTTTTTAAATTAATTTTCATCCGATGGTTACTATGTCTTAGCTGGAAGTCAGTGCTTGGCAAATAATACTTTGGTCGCTTGGTTGCAATGCAATTAAAATCACTCTGCAACATGCCTCTAAATTAAAATTTTTGTTAAATTTTTCTTTCCTAATGTCGTGTTCAAAACTATAGCTATACACTATACTATAGGAGTTGATTTGTTCAACACATTCAGAGACTTTGATTGTAAAATCAGATCAGCATTTCCATCCTTTAGTGTCTGACAGAAGAAAAATATCCACGAAGTAATCAAACCTCTATCTTTATGTGTGTCAGCACTCGGATTCAAATATTAAAGACAGAGAAGAGTATACTTAGTCTGCATTGGTCTTGTCACAGAGGAAGACAAAGTGAAATACCAGCTTCCGGTGATAGATATGAAGAAAGGTTGTGAATTTATTGAAAGAAGTTTCTTACGATACTTTTTTGCAGCATAGTCAGCCTTAGTAACAACCTTTGAGAAACATTCCTTTGTTCATATGCTGAACTAATTCCTCTGTCACAGAGGAATTTAGGGTGAGGTAGCCACAAGAACAGAATCCATGTCATAATTCTTAAAATACCTTTCTCAGTTGTGATAGATGTAAGAAGAGGTAAGCAATTTCTATTCTTAGGCTTCTATTTTAGGTCACAGTAGCACATTCTGTACACTATACTCTCACAGCAGTGGAGGTATCTGCCAAGGTCCTGTCTGACTGTTCCTCACCACAGACACTTCCAACCTACCCTGTGTGCCCTAATCGGGCAGACAGCCAAGGGTTCCACTGCAGGCTTGACTTCTCCACAGTGTCATGCATCTGTGCATAACTATTCCTGCTAAAGGAGTTTCTGTTTTCACTATTTATTTTTGTCTAGTTTAGATGGTTCCCCTACACCAGCAATGGCATTTTTTCTCATATCACACAGGCTGCTTACTTTAACTCTCATGCACACTGCAGCACATCCTGTCCCTTGAGACTCTTTCCAGCAGCTTCCTAAGACTCTTTGGTCCCTCGAATAGCCAGCTCTTTCCATGGCCTCACCTTCAGAGATCCTCTTTCCCCCTCCTTACCCTCCATGTCAGTTGGTCTACTTGCTGGCTAACCTTGTTTTATCCTTCACTAGCACACATAGCACTCACTCTCCCTGGCACAACCACTCTCTCTCTCCCCAGTCAGTGACACCACTATACGCGTCTCTGACCCTGGGTCTGACTCCAGTTGCTGGCACCTAAACCCCCATACACGCTCATGCTCATCAAGCAGAGGGTCCCACACCCAGGAAGATAATTAGAAGTGGATTTTACTAACAGGATAGGACAGATTGTGTTGATCAGATGTAGGCATATCCAGACAGTTTTACCTGCCAGTCAACTGTTTACAGAAAACTGGCTCCTTTAGTAACCTTATCCCTCCATTTCCCATCCCATATCTCTAATCAGCAATACCCCCACAGCCCAAAATGTAGTCGAATGTTTACTCATCTGGATGGGTGCCACGCCTAGACTATGTATCTGAGGATCTCCTGAGACAGCCCTGGGAGGGGCCTGGACTCGATGTTACTTCCTCTGAGTCCTTAATTTTTGTTCTCACCTGCATCTGTGCCCTTGTGCTTCTCTGGAATTGTGCATATGAACCTTTGAAAGGCTGCTGGTTCCTTTGGTGGGATGGAGAGTAGCTCAACAGAATTATTTGGGCTCCCCTTCCTGCTATTGCTTCTCTCTGCTCCTTTGTGAGTGTGCAGGTGAGCTTTCATTATATAACCTAAAATATTAATTTCAGACAAAGGCTGCTTACAAATATTGAATGCAAAGGTAAATAATAAAAGGATATGTAGAATAGAAGAACGTTTCTTTTATAAACATCTTGTGAATAACCGGAAAATAAGAGGTCAGGCAGCTGATATCAGTGTGTAATCTGACTATTTCCATTGACCTCTCTTTATAAGGCACTATCTTTCAAAAAATAATTAGTACAACTTTTTTTTTTTTAATTTCTATCTGTATTTATACCTCAGAAATTCCCATTTGTGTTTTCATTAACTGTCAAATTTCAGGTTATGTGTCTCACTGTGCAGTATTTAAAGTTTGAAGGTCAGATAATTTGTCCAGAATCTGGAGGAACACAGAGGGGTAGTGACAACATAAAGAATTAGCATGCAGTTAAATTGCACTTAAAGAGAGACAGACCTCCCAATACAAGTAAAAATTTATTCTGAGTGGACAACAGAAAATATATAACTGTGTTTTTGAAGGGAAGTGGAGGGAGGCAGATCTCATCTATTGAAGTTATTAACATGAAAGCCACTACAACTAAAGTAACAGTGATGTTTTTGTTTCAGTCCACCCATAGAATAATATTTCTGAGGGACTATATAGATCTTACTTGCCCATTCAGTTGTGAAACAGAGATGGTCTGTTTTCTAAGGACTTTTCTTCCTCAGATGTTCAAAGACAAACCTTTCACTAATTCCTTATTTTTTCCATTTTTCTCATGAAGGAAATAATGAAGCATGAGGCAATATTAAAGGAGAATATTACACCTGCTTCTGAGTGAGGAACTGAATGAAGATGGTGTACCATTGTTGGATTCTTCTGTAGCTTACATTCTTGGATGACAGGAAGATTTGCCTTAGGCATTCTTCACAAAAAATGGAAGGTACATGTCTCATTTGCTCTGCCAGTTCAGCTATCAAGAACAATAAAAAAAGTAGAATTAAAGAAGGAGCACCTGACATATCACTTCCTTACATTAAACACCATCAGTGGCAATAGTATGTTGCTGACCATCTTCTGGAAAAGAATCCTTTCCTTGCCTTGCTTTGTCTCAGAGTTGACGCCTTCCTCAGGAAGAACCAAGAGAGGGAATAAAGGATTATCACAAACTGGCAGTATCCCAAGGTCCTCATTAAGACTAATTCAGTTTTCACAGGAGGAGTTTTCCCTCTTCGGGATTCAGTCTATATGGGGGCCTTTATCTATGTGTTTGTATCAGATTGTTTTATTATTTTTTTGATTCACAGAAAAAGCTTGAAGACTGTAGAATTTGACAGCCTCAGTTGAAAAAAAGGGGCTATTGGTTGCTAGGGGCATTGTTTGAGTGCAGCCAAGGGCTGTTAAACCATCTCTCCGTGCAATGTTCTCAGGATTCCAGCTGCAACAGATTGGCAATAGCCACTTGATCTCTAGGAGACTTACAAGCTGAAAACTCTGAGGCCAAAGCAAGAACAGACAGGTGCTGGGGACTCAACTCTCAAAAGTTCATCAAAGACTGCAATCCTTCACTAGTAATTTCAAAAATCGGATATACTCAGCTATACCTGTATTGTAACTTTGAATCAGTTAACTGTGCTGTAAGGTGTTCCAGAACATGCTTTGCATTGTGTGTGCTCAGTTTTTATCCTCCTCCTAAGCTATGTGTGTTTCTGATGCCAGTGACCCCTCCAGCCATTAGATACCTATCTGGTGTCGGACATTTTGACACAGAGATGCAAAAAATCCTTCCATTATTAAACTGGTTAAATAATGGATTTGAGTACAGGGGGAGACTTTTACTGAGAAAGTCTTGAAGAGAAACATGAGTGCACTTTTGGCAAGCCTGCCTCAGTTGTTCTGTATTGCTCATCTCTGAAACTATTTTCCTGATTGGAGAAACAGTACATGTATGCCATGTTCAATCAGAGATCAAAACAGTACAGGGGCGATATGGATAATTGAGGGCATAACTTGATTATGTGCTTAACCTGCCACAGAGAGAATAGTTTAGTCCTGTCCTGGTGGACTCTGAGAACTAGTTTTTCTTTTACTTTATAACATGACCTTAGTCACTGAATTATCAGATGTTTTGGGACATAAAACAGTTTTAGGATACAACTGTTTGGTTTTTTTTAATGGAGATTTGGAATATTTTATGTTTCTGTTTTTTCACAAGTTTCTCAGATACTGTGTGATCAAATTATTAGGGACACCATAAACTTTTCGACTTTTGTTGCTGATTTTCCCTGTATAGGTACTTTAGACTGGCTTTCAGCAACAAGGTGAACTTCAGGCAATATGCCCAATATGCAACATATTAATTGTATGATTTGACATAGACGTACATTATGTGACCAAAATTACATTCAGAAGGAGTTCTAGCTGTGAGTAAAAATATCAATAAATTAGTATCAAAATATCAGTAAACATTCTAGAACTGCAGCAGTAGCTTGGAAAGTGGCATTTAGGAAAGAAAAAACAAATGAAAACACCCAAGCCAAAAAAACCAGGAAATTTAGAATAAAAGCACCAAAGAAAGCAATAGTAATCAGGAGGAGGAACAGAAATGGGGAATTAATACTGTGTAACACAAAATAATTTTCAGCAGTAACAGCTGGTGACCAAATTAAGATGGCTGAGACTGGGAATTACCTAACACTGCCAAAAATAATTATTCCTGATTTTTCCCTTTCCTTCTACCCAGTACAGGCAGAAAATCACATCTCCCAGAAGAAATCAGTCAACCAGCTAAACAAGTCCATTCTCTTTCTCAATATAAATCCCTCAAATGAGCAGGCAGCCTCTAACCTGTTCTCCAGTTACTGCCCTCTTCCCATTTTTCCTTTTCACCCCTTTTAACAATATCCCAAGCCTCACATATAGCTCAATTCTTGCTGTTGCTTTTTAAAACTGCTAGGAAACATCTTTGTCTTTTTTCCTTTGGGGCTTCTGGAGTTATTCTTGAAGTGCAAATAGAACACTGTTATATTGCATTCAGCAAACCAGGAGGTAAATCTGCATTTAGCTGCAAAAAGCACCAAAAGGACTATTTGTTAAACTGCTCAGAATATTCCTTTTTTTTTTTCTTAAAGCAGAAGAATCAGAGGTTGCAGTTTACTATCCTTTCTGTTCCTTTTCTAACTGAATTCTGATACTGAATTAATGGGTCTTTTTATTTCTTTTTTTTCCTTAGGTGTTTTTTTATTCTAGAGTTTTCTAATAAAACTCTATAAAAAGTAAGATTACCTTTGGTGGTAATCTTACTTAACAGTTTTACAGATTTTATTGGTAGAGGAATCAGAAAAGCCTTTCAAAGCTCTGCTTCTACAACAAAGAGATTAATTGTAATGCAGATAAAACACACTATATCTTAATCTCCTTTTGTTGTTCTAGAGACAGTGAAAGTTGCTGTCATATGGCAGAAGTACAACCATATTCTCCCTCTTGATTTTTTCATAGAAGTGTCTGTGTTGGGTCTATATGCATTGCTCTTTTCTTTCTGTTGTGAGATTGGCATTGAGAAAAAAACAGCAATTCCTTATACCTCTACCCATTCCCCTCCAGCGTAAAAATGAAAAGGAGACTCCAGAGGAATTCAGAGAAGGAGCTTTCTGTGAGCATCTGGTATAGAAAAGAGTAGTTACATTAAATGAACTAACAAGTACATTTATTTTATATGTTTTTTATTTTACGTGTTTGAAAAAGATGCTAAATAAATGAAAAAAAAAAAAGTCCTAATTGCAATAAAGTATAAATAAATGAACTAATAAACAGTGCCTAAACATGACTGTGTGATTAAACTTTTTTAAGACAACAGGTTCCAGGCCTGGAAAAAGGCAAAACATACTATTTAAAAGAAAGAGGAAGGATGAAGCGAAAGACAAAGATTGTGTTGCTCATAAACTGAGACAAAAGAAGATACTTAGAAGTGTAGTGTGAGCGGAGAGACTGCTCCAGCTCTCCACTGTGCTGGATGCATGCCAGTGCTAACACATTGATGAAGACCTAAATTGGCAGAAAATCTTGGCTAAATACAAATGTTTTTTAAGAGTAACTAGCAAAGTGAAGAATGGCCTGTGGATCCAGCAAGGTAACTCAGTGGACAGTATGAAGCATGGATTGCAGGACAAAAGAGTCTACCCAAGTCATATGTCACAAGATCAGCTGTATTCCCACTTAGGCCTGATTACTCAAAGTTTTGGTATTCCTAAACTATGAGCTAGATGCTACTGCATGAGGAGAAAAACCTGGTAATTGCATTTTTAAAGTGGAGGACATTGAAAATTTGTAGTTATTCTTCAGAAATACACTATTGTATGCTATGTGCTTTGTTTACCTTAACTAGTTGATTTCAGTGGACGAATGTGGCTTTAGTGTTTAGAATTTTCTTTTTTTTTCCTTTTTTTTTTCCTTTTTTCAAATATAATACAGTAGGAAAAGTAAAAGTAGTGTTTCCATCTGACTAGTTACCGTTATCAGGTTTTCTATTTCTCTTGAAGACTGTAGCTGAGCTTTTAATTTTGTTCAGTATTTAAATCACATTATCCTGCTTAACAGGCTGAGTAAACAGACAATGGTTTTGGTTTTCAAATTTTGCTTGGATAGTACCTTTATTTCAATGGGAGCTTGCTCAAATAAAATTCTGCACATTACCTTAAAGAAGATACCCTTAAAGCAGATGTCCTCTTCTCAGAGGCAGTTATATGCTAAAAGAGTAGCCTTACAACCATGATCTTCTGTACATGAACTCAAGAATCTAAATTTTATTTTAGTTTTC
>WEIV01027071.1:24302-60625 GCA_013390005.1 Calyptomena viridis
TTATTTATTTATTTATTTATTTATGTATCATAAGTGATCCTGAAGCACTTATAACACTCTGGAAATTAAATATTTTTCTGTAATAATTTCAGTTAAAAGACACTTAGTAGTGGAAGAATGTTTTTCCATAATGATTTTTCCGTAATTTGTTTTCTCAAGCTACACAGTCATAGAATATAAGTGGAATGTTTCCAGCATAGGAACCACAACAAAAGCAGAAAAATCTAAAAAAAACCCAAAAAAACCTGTTTGGATATTGTGCCCCCATAAATCTCTATTATTTCAAAAAGGGAAAGAGGGATTTTTTCATTAAAAAGTGTTCCTGTATGTTCTTAGGTTGTATAAATTTCTTCAATAAGATATAACTTTAAAAAAAATATTATCCTACTACTTCTTGCTATTCTCTCATGTTCTCCCAAGAATCCAAATGGATCCCTAGAGGTCTAGACAAAGAATATTTGCTGTATATAATTTAAAGAACACAACATAGACATTTCTTTAGAAAAATCATAAGTAATCAGTGAATCTTAAGGTCTGAGATATAAAAAGTTGTGGGCTAGTAGGTGCTTCAAGGATATTGTTCTGTATACCTTCATGATTTAAATCCAGGAATATGTACAAGTTAAAAGGCTCAGAAAGGTAAAAATACCAATAATAAATATTTGTTCTTGTCATCAGCAAAAGTTTTTTTATCAAATCGACCTTCCTTTTTTGCTCATTTTTATTTTTTATCTTGTAGATAAAGTTTGGTTTTGTTTATTTTTATTGCAAAAAAAAAAGGACATTAATTTGCTTTCATTTTTAAAATGATTCTTCCTTTTTCTTCAAGTAAGTTTCCGAACAGAAAGAGCAGCACATTTCAAATGGGGAGTGAACTTAATTCTTTGATTCAATTTTCTGGTGAAAAGCATTTGCCATTCAAATCTGTATGGTGGGGTTTAGCACTGAGACTGAGAGTCCTTTCCTTAGTGTCATTTGCAGATCTTCTTATTTAGATAACATAGGATATAGGAAATCAAATCTGTTCTGTCTAGTTACAGTTGACTTTTTTATGTATATTTGAGTAGAGAGCAATTTAAATCCCTCTCTTTGGACTTTATCATTATATTTCCTAGTCCAATCTCTCTTTGAAGAAGTTATTAGTCTGATTACAGCCTTGCCTTGATGAGGCACTTCTTTACAGTGCTCATTTTAGAACTATTTTGTAAAGATTAATGAAAAGCCTTTTTTCCTCCCTTTGTTTTAATAAAGTGGAAATTAGTTTGGGCTAATAGCTTTCTTTTATTCTGTAACTGAAGTGTTTTATGTATTTGTGATTCCATTGCTTATCATATTTTAGTATTCCACTGGCTTAGTTGTGAGAGTTTATGTAAAACGTTGTAGGCTACTCCTATGATTCATGAGTCCCTTTAAGACTTATGAAGAAAGGTGAACTTACTTGGCAATTGGAAATAAGCCTCTCAACTTTGATATACTTACTTGTCTGAATTACAAAAAGTTCACTTCAGGGTTTTCTCCTAGTGAAATTTTATTATTCTTTATAGGTGACGTATTTTTGCACTTTGATGTAGAATGAAACAAACAAAAAACCAAAACAACAAAACGCTAGACCAAAATGGAAAATCACTTCCAGGGTTTTACAACAGGGTGAGTTGTATGTGTTTTGTGAAGTCGAAGGAAGCCATTTGAGTTCCAGGGATGTATCACAGGGATGGCTGAGGAGCCGGCACGCTCTCACGCTGACCCATGCTGGCTGTGCACCCTCACCGCTGCCAGCCCCCCACACCCTGCATGCCATGCACACACAGAGCCTGGAAAATGTCCAGGATTAGTATCTTGAGTTCATACAGAAAGAAATTATAGATATTAGATCTCATGTTGATGCATTGCTAACAAGTAATTGAACAAATAGTTGAAATAAGCCAGTGTGACAAAGTAGTTTGATCACAAAGGCAAAGCATATAATTGCATTCAAAAAAACCCGATATAAAATAGCCTATGACAGAAGCCTTGGGGCAGCAACATGTAGTGTTCTAGACTGAGGGGTGCGTAATTATATACCAACAACTAAATACAGAAAGCAATTCTGTTTTTCTTATGCAATTCTCCTTCTTACTCCTGCTTTTCAGACCATCAAATCTTTTACCAAACATTACTTCAATTCTAACAAAAATATTTTAAGTCAAGAAATTACAGTCTTTTACTTATTTATCAAGAGCTGCAAACATTCCTCTGAATCTGTTTCTGCCTGCTCTTCCAGCTGTAATGCTCAGTGAATTTACAGGAGACAGATGGGTTTTAATTAACTGATCCTGGAGATTTCATTTAAGGCTACGAGGAATCTCAAGTTTCCCTCTTCAGTTAGAGGAAAATCTGAGCAAAGCCTACTACTGACCTTGAAAAAAGAAATGAAGGAGGAAATCATATAACCACTAGCCTTAGCTAACTTTCTGGAAATTTTTAAAATTCACCCCATTTGAAGAGTAATACACTTTTCAGGAGTAAATGTTATACAGAAGAAAAGTGTTTGAAATGGATCACTGAATCTTAAGCTGTTACTGAAAGGGCAACAAGGTATCTGGGATGGGAAAAAAGATGGTTAAAAAAATGAAATAAGGAAATTTGGAATCATTAGAAAAATTCCAGTGAAATCAGTGTTCTCAGTATTCTTAAGGAAATTCTGGGTTAGTTTTATGCTGGTTTTTGGTTTTGGGGTTTTTTTTCAGTTTTGCAATCTTCCTTATTAGAAGAATTCACCTGGCCTCCCCTTCCCTGCCCTTCCCCTTTCTATTTTAATTCTCATGGACCTTTTATGTGCTGAAATCTAATACAATTAACTATCAAATTTAAAAAAAGAAGGCCAAATGGAAGGGGATATTCACTCAGTTTTCCTCTATTTCAAGTCAGTAAATCAACTCTGTATGTGTGTGTGCTTAAGTGAAATCAAGTCCTGCATGAGTAGCTTGCTATTGCCCTTACATCTGCAGAATGCCTAGAGTTTATCTGCCAGTACAATGGTTATCATTTGTTGACAAACAGAACATAACTGACTATGGAGAGATAAGATAGCACCTGAATGAAGATATAGTACTGGATGACAGATGTGGCATAAATAAAGGACAGGAGTTAAATAATAATACGAGAGTCACAAGAAACAAAGGCCTAGCTGGCATCACCTGAATAACGTGGGTTCACACCATCTCACAGAAAGCTCCTGCAGCTCCGATAAGACCTGAGAACTCTGGAAGCCTGGAGGAATGTGAAGACATTCATCCACACTCTGAGAAACACAAGGCCCAGATGGAACTCTTGATAACCTTAAACCCTGCCAGCTATCTATCAATAAACTCCTGTCATTATTCCCACAGAACTATATTGACACCAATCAGGCAAAACTCACAAATCTTCTGAACAAACACCTCAAAAATAGTATATAAAGCAGCTCCAAACTGAGAGAATTTGGAAGAGAAGCTTTCCATCCTAACTGCAGAGGAGGCCGACAGACATCTTCCCTTCACTCCCCTCTCACTCTGGGAAGCCTGGTGAGATAAGCTGGAACTTATACATGTTAACTGTTCACTTTAACACTTTGCTTTTCTTCATAATATTCTTAATAGACTGTTTTGTTTTAAAACTTGTGTGTATGTTTTATGCAGTTTAAAACTGTGTCTTTTGTAATTAGGTTTACCCTGATTATCAAAAGAACTCTCTATTTTTGTCACAATGTATCTTAATAAAAAGTGTTATCTCATAACTGTTTCGAGTAAATCCTTATAGAAAGGTCCTAGCAGTTTTTGTTGATGGCAGAATAACACTTTGGGCAGATCTGCTGAAAGATCTCCCTGTCTGTTGGTGAAAGTCTCTCCTAGACAGGAACATATCAAATATACCCTCCAATTCAGTGAATCTACAAGTGAAGGTCCTTCTGCGCACAGGACATCTGTAGACTGATTGGGCCATAAAGGGTTTTGATTTACCTGGGACTCTGTCAGACAAATAAAATATTAAGGTTTGAGAGAATCTTCCCTTTTGAAGGGTTGGTCTAAACCTTCCCTTTTCTGTGACATTGGAGTTCAGAAATACTAGCTGAATAAAACTTGAATTATGTCCTTTAATAATTTCTATGAAGACAACAAACCCAGCTCTACAGATGAGGTAACTTCAATCCCAACATAACCATGACCTGAATAACTAACATTGCTGGGAAAGAAAGCACCACAACTGTGATTTCTTGTTTATAATCTACTACCTGTGTTTCCTGCCAAAGTTACAAGAAGATACATCCTAAAGGCACAATCAAGGACCATTAGTTAGAGAAATGACTTATACCACGAGCAGTTTCATGATACTTTTCAAAATATAATCCCATTTCTTTAATATACAGGAATCTATGTCAATGAATACTTTCCCTTTTCTTCTGAAAAAAGAATACAAACTCAATTCTTAGTCTCTTTAGAGAAGAGTTATTAATCACCATATTTTTCAAACATTAAGCTAAATTTTATATTAGTTATTTTTAATCTCTTTCAGCAGAGAATTGTCCTAGAATTCCATGTTTAGAAAGCAATCAACATAACATATGTAGATTCATAACTTAAGCAGTGAATCACATTTGGCCTGCAATTAGGAGAAGGCTTTGTTCCTCATAGTTTTATGAAGGTTCAAGCATGGTTTCTGCTATCTGGCTGCCTTTCACAAAATCATTAAGGGCCAATTCAAAATCTTGTTCTTGAGATGAGTATACACAGCTTGATTTTGGTTGGAGAAGTATTAGTGAGCCTATGCAAGGGATGCATTTTTGTTGTATTTGATGTATTACAGCTCTGTTGAGAATTTTTTGGCATGAGAGATATTCAGGATGAAAGAAGGACAATCTCTGAATGGCAGGAGCAAGTCAGTGTCCCCAAGACAAGTTTATTATCATCATGCAGAGTATAGCAGTTTCAGAGCAGGATTCCATCAGGACTTTTCAGACACTTCAGCAAACAGATCACGTAATCAGTCTGTATCTGGGGAACAGTTGATGTTCTTCCATGAGCATGTACAGACAAAAGAATGGTAAGGCAAGAATGTCTCTTTTGGGTATCTGAAATATGTGTCTGACTTTTTGACACAATCCCTTAGTGAGCTACAGAGGAGAAATAAGACTAAAAGTTATTGGCTCTTGGCTGAGCTTTGCAAGCAGCTGCTTTGTTCTGTTCAACTGTAGCTGACTGTTTGCCAATACTGTGAAAGTATTTGTCAACAAGAATTAAGCACAATGGTTTTCACATTCACCTTGTGATAGGGTAAACACAGAAAGGATTTTGAGATTTTATTGATGTTATGTACAAGGTACTTTGGACTTGCAGCCATGCACTCAGTACTGACTAGATGGCTCCTGTGTAAAAAGTTCAGTTGCTTTTTCAGATCTTAATTTTTCTGTTCTCTAGTTCCAGATAAGATGGTCCAATAATAACATTTAAAATGTATTAATTGGCTTACAATGCCTCAAGGTGGTTAACCATATTAGCCTATTATGATGATTTGCTTTGTACTGGCACATTATGCATAAAATTCCTTCCAAGAAAAATAGTTCGAGAAGAGGAAAAAAGTTCAGTTGAAACAAAGCTGAAAGTAGATGAAAACAAAATTCATGCATTAATGACAGGTTAATCAATGTTGAAAAAAGGTATCTATACAGTTCCACTAAATAACAAAAAAATGGGGAAGAACAGTTTTTCAGGAGTTAGAGAAGACAGCTATGAAGTAGGACTATTGGCATGTTATGTTAGACATGCTGTAACAGATTGGCCTTGGCTGGGAACCAAGTACCCAGACAGTCTCTCGCCCCTTCCCTTTACCAATAAGATGACAGCAACTCGTGGGTGTTAAGACAAGGCAGTTTAATACAAGCTAAAAAAGATGTGTGCACGCAGGAAGCAAAGCAAAGGAGAATCTAGTCTCTACTTCCCATTCTACAAGGTCAGCTCACATCCTGAGAAGCAGGGCCCTACGCGTTGGTTGTCCCTTCAGCAGGCAGCCATCGGAGACAACCCCGTGCCCCCACCCCTGCTGTTCTTTTATATCTGAGCTGATGTCATATGGTCTGGAATATCCCTTTGGTCAGTCTGGGTCACCTGATCTGCTCGTGTCCCCTCTGCCTCTCCCTCACAGCAGTCAAAACAGTGGAATGTTATCTCCTAGAACTGCTAAGGCTGCTGGGCCTTGGATAGACCCAGTACACATGCTTTCTTTAATTTTGTGCTCAATTTACTCTATTTTCATTCTGTAGAGTTGTTTCAAGAGTTGATGGAAAATACCTTATTGCCAGACTTTAGAAAAGATGGAGAGGTTGTCTCGCATCCAGATATCATTCCAACTGTAAAGTCTTCAGTCAGAATTTACTCCCTCATTTTCTTTTATTTCGGGTCTTTTCTTACCTAGAAAATTTCCATCTCCACACCACTGGGCCTCGGATCCTTTCTCTAGCACAATGAAAAGGATCTTCTGTATCGCCTTCAACTTGAATTGGGTAGTCATGAGACATTATAATGGCGTAAGCTCTGACAGTATTTCCGTACTCACATGTTACTCAAACCCATTATTTGGAAAGCCATAATGGGAATAACAGAGAACGGAAATTCTATTTGTCTTGACATTTTTAGACAACTACGTTGGTATGGGAAACACAGTAATTTACATGGGCATAATTTATCTAACCTTGGAACAACAGAAACTGCACTAGCATAGTCATGTTAACATCAGCAAATAATTCCACTAAATTAAGATCATTATGGAAAAACAGCTAGTGTCAAGGACCTGACATGGACACTGTATGTATTTCAAGGGAGTTAATTCTAACTGGCTTCCGAATGGTTTCCTGAGCTGAGTGCTTGTTAGTAGCTGACGCTGTTTTTTACTTTAGGAAGGAATTGAGTTCAAACATTGAACAGCACTCCACAAGGTGCACATAAGCATGGTTAGTGGGAATGACTGCAAGATTTATCTCAGAAGTGCACCACTGAGTCAAACCAAAGTACTAGTATAGATTCATGCCATATTTTTCATTTCCTACCATGCAAAGGTGGATAATTTTCAAATGCTGGAACCTGATGGAAACTCTTGGATGACCTGGTTTAACTCATGGTTTATATGACACCTTTACTCTGTGACTTTATAAGATGTCTAAAGCAGGCACAAATCCGAATCACCTACCCATTAAGATAAACATCTGCAGTCTCTATGTAAGCAAGGAAAATTAACATCTTTTGGAAGGTCTTTACAGTTATCTTGTCAAACTAATTAGGTTCTTGACAGTTAAGTAACTCTTCTCTCTAACTTGATACTGTATGGTGTGACAATTGTAGTATAACAGAGAGCATATTCATATTTTACATAATCTTTTGATGTAGTCTGATAACTGCATGATTTAATTGACAAAGCCTTAAATGTGAACTGTAAATATCCTGAATTTTGATTTGCTATATAAATAACATGAATATGCAAGATACATAGCAATATAAAACACATATCAATAGGTTATGGGAAACAGGAATTTGTGAACAAAATGTTTTAAACTTCTAAATTCCAAAATTTGTTTAATTTACTTTGACACACTGTTAAATAAAAAATAATCAAGTTAAGATGTCATAGATGAGGAGTTTTCACTATTTAATCCTTAATGCCAATTTCTTTGTATTGTTCTACTGAAGTACAGTTAAGAAAAAAAAGCAGAAAAATTGTAACTATCAAAATTAATTCATCATTGCTGGTTTTAAAATTCTTCTCACTTTTGGTAACCAGTTAGCATAGCAAATACTTCCATGTGAAAGCCTTTGTGACCATTTTAAAGGTTGCTGCACAACTTCGAGTGGGCCAGGAAATTAGTTCAGTGTGTTTATAATGAACACAGTGCTAAATTGACAAGAATCTAAAACTGTATTATGTAATTGTGATAAAATCTAATAATATATTATTAACTTATTTTAACTCAATTAATTCACATTTATTTATTGCTAGATTGACATCGGGACATTTGGATAACCAGATTAAATACTAAAAAGTTAATTTTTTTATAAACTTTTGCAGTCTTCTTAGAGATATTTTACTGGAGCTTTCTCTTTTCTAGACTACTGAAAAGTTACTGCCTTCAAAATGAGAGAATTTAAAAAAAGAATCCTATTTTATGAATGTAATCATAGCCTGTATCATTACAAAGACAGGTACTTCTTAAACATCTGGCCTCTTGAAAACAGAAAAAAGCAACAGCATAGCTAATAAAAGGAAAATATATTTTCAAATATTTTTGTTAGCTTATTCATCCTTCAAATCAATGCACAGATTCCCTCACTTTACCACAGAAATTCATGCAACTAATTTTGCCTCCAGAAACAGGTGATAGAGTGTTTTTGTTTGTTTGCCTGTGGGTTTTCTTTTTCCCTCTATATAATGGAAATTTTTTTTCCTGTTTTACTACCTTTTGCTTGAAGCAAAAGGTATTATTTCACCCGTTGTGGGTTGTTGTTTTTTTTAATATTCTTCTATTAAAAAAAGTAAAAAAAAATCATCTCCTACTTGGAGGAGGCACATACTCTTCCAGGCCACAGTGTTTTATGATTTGGCTTTCTGATCATTACACATCTGACATTGATTTGAGCATTTGGTGCTTATGAAACAAACTCAGGCATTTCTTCTTTGCAAAGTCCAGTTAGATGACCTCATCTGTAGTTTCTGCAGGCTGTTATTGCCTTACAGATCTCTGAAATAATTTGTACATTGACACTGGTCAGCAGAGAAAAAATAAATTGTTTTTAAATTACTGCAAAACTGCACTCAAAATCTTGTTTGTGGACAGAGGGAAAGCACACCTTGTATATAGATCTAATAGTATAATGTTAGAATATTGGAAACTATAGAAGCTGGCTTCACCAAGGGCAAATTGTACTTGACTGATTTCGTGACATTCACAATGATATGACTGAGTCAGTGGACAAGCAAAGGACAACAAATGCCATCTACCTGGACTTATGTAAGGCCTTTGACACAGTCCCACACAACATTCTGGCCACTAAATGAGAGAGGTTTGAGTTTGATAGATGGACTTTTGAATGAATAAGGATCTGGCTGGGTGTTCATGTCTAAAGAGTTGTAGTCATGGCTCAGTATC
This sequence comes from Calyptomena viridis, assembly GCA_013390005.1. NCBI lineage: Eukaryota > Metazoa > Chordata > Aves > Passeriformes > Eurylaimidae > Calyptomena > Calyptomena viridis. The sequence continues at coordinate 33,451 of WEIV01027071.1, forward strand.
CAAGTAGAAATTATTAATGGGTGGTGTCTCTCAAGGGTTCCTTCAGGGACCAATATTATTTAATATCTTCATCAATGACAATAGAAGGTGGGAACCAGTGCACCCTCAGCAAGTTTGCAGATGGCACCAAGATGAGTAGTGTAGCTGATATACTAGTGGGAAGGGGTGTCATCCAGAAAGTCCTTGATAGGCTTCAGGAATGGTTCCAAGTGAAACTCATAAAATTTAACAAGGCCAAGTACAACGTCCCACAGCTGAGAGATGAATGGATTCAGAGTTATCCTGCAGAGAGGGACTTGGGATACTGATGAACAAAGAACAAGATGTGTGTTTGCAGCCCAGAAAGCTCATGACATTCTGGGCTGCACTGAAAAAAACTCCATGGTCAGCAGGTTGAGAAAGGTGATTCTCCTCTACTCTGCTCTTGTGAAACCCCATGTGGAGTGCTGTTTTTAGCTCTGGGGTCCCTAGTATAAGAAAGATATGGATTTCTTAAAGCAGGTCCATAGGAGCATCTCAAAAATAATGAGAAGGCTGGAACACCTCTCCTGTATGGAAAGGCTGAGATTCTTGGAATTGTTCAGCCTAGAAAAAGGGAAGACCCTGGGGAAACTTTACTGCAGCTTTTCAATATTTAAAGAGGGCTTATAAGAAAGATGAAAAAAGACTTCACCAGGCTGTAGTGACAGGACAAGGGGAAAACTGATAAAACATAGCTTTAGTTTGGATATAAGGATGAAATTTACCATGATGAAGGTGCTAGTGCAATTATTAATGAATCCCAGAGCTAGCAGCCCAGACAAGGACAGAAAACTGCACCAAATACACATCCCAAATGATCCTCAATGCCTTTGATGTTATCATGTCACAAACGACTGTCGCACCGTACACTACCACAGGAAACCTGATCCCTTTACCTACTCGGACAAATATTTTTATGAGGATCACATGTGGGAATATATACACAGCTAGATGCCACACCCACATGAATAGACCAAGCAACATGGTGGCCAGGGAGTTCTGTACCCCAGTACACAAATGCCGGTATCAAAACTGTGACTGTAACTTCTCTCCCAAGATGCACATTGGGCACCAAATAATGAGCTGGTTTTAAAAACTCAGCAGGGAAAAGTTAAGACTTCTCAAGAGACTCCCATAAAATAGTGGAGAGGGAAAACAAAGAAAACAGGACTGCAAGAGGTTATCTGTTCAAGTTAATTTTACTGAGATAAAAACTCTTGAAGAACACAATCATACATAGGAAATGGCTTAACCAACAAAGGCAAAATGTTGCTTGGATCCCCACCGATAGGACAAAAATCAAAAAAAATGGCAGCCATTCCCATGCTGCTGATGTGGCCATCATGGGAACAAACGTGCAAAATGATGGAGGGTTTTCCCTGACGATCTCTTCCCTCCCCCCAGTCAAACAAAAACAATGGGGAAACAGGGGCAAAGTAAAACCTAGAAATGCTATTTTGTCCACAAGGAGTTATGCTGTTGAACTGCGCATTCTACATCACTCAGCAAGGCGGAGATCCCAATTGCAACGATGGTGCTAATATAGGGGGGCTCTTTGTTCCCTGCCATGTGATACCTCCAGCACCTGCACTTCTCCACTCGGCTTGGGTGGGACTGTGAAGCTGTTATGGTTTGACTCTGGCTAAATGCCAAGGACTCACACATACACAACCAATGTTTCTGAGAGAAGGGAAGAAAAACCTCCTCAACTTTTGCGATAAGGATTATAAGCAAATTTTATTAACTATTTCACAAGCAAAACAGGCTCTAACTTAGAATATTAAGAATTTACTACTACTAAAATCAGAGCTTAAGAGTTTAAGAGTGAGAAGTTTGATAGATGTTACAGACACCTTTCCCTCACGCTCCCCCAGCTTTACCCCTCCTTTTCCCAAGATCTCTCTTCTTCCCTCAGCGGCCCAGGAAGACAAGGGGGGTTGGGGGTTATGGTCAGAGGTTGTTTTTCCCGCTGATCAGAGGAAAAAGAAGGCCAACCCCAGGCTTTCCCATTGGGTTTGCTCCTGAAAACAGTCTGTAACACACTGCTTCGTGGTTTTATTATCCTTTATGGACAGCAGCTTTTTAAGGTATGTTGTCACGTAAATCACTTTACCAACGGTGCAGTCATTCAGGTGCTGGTTGCTTGGCTGCTTCAACGTGGGTCTCCATGGGCCACCAGTCCTCCCAAGAAATGCTGCTCTGCTGCTCCAGTGTGGGTCTCTTCTTCCCACAGCCTACAGGACTCTATCAGGCCCCCGCTCCAGACAGACATCAAACATCGCACAGAATCACAGCCTCTCTTTTTCCAGCACTTATCTGCTCCAGCGTGGAGTCTTCTAGTCTTCCACAGGTTTGCAGGCAAATCTTTGCTCCCTATGGTCCCCCACAGGTTGCTGGGGCCCTGTTCCAGTGTTTAAGGCATCTTCTCTTTCTCCTTCTCACCGACCTTGGTGTTAATCAAACTTCTCACTCTCCTCTCCCTTAAATGGCTGTGATGTTCTGCCTTGCCTTTTTTTCTTCTTCTCCTTCTTAAACACAGAGGCGTTACTAGCTGATCTTGGCTAGCTAACAGTAGCTGTACTAAAATGGAGAAATTTCCAGTAGCTTTTTAAAGAAGCCTCTCTCATAGTCCCCCCCCCCAGGTAATAAAAAACTCTGGCTACTTAAAACCACAACAGAAACATTGGTGGCAAGCAGCTGCAGTGACAGCAAGCTGAAGCGTTCCCAGGCAGCACCTAGCTCTTCTCAGCCAGTGAAATGAAAAATGGCCCCGTTCCCCTTCTTCATGTTGACTTAAAGAGACAGTCCACCAAAGATGGCATAGAGGTTGTAGAATATACAGTTTTGTCACACCCACATAGTGCTAAATTCTGCCTCCTATCTCTCTAACTAGGACAGTTTCCCAGAGACGTTGTGAATACCTTATTATTGGAAGTGTTCAAGATCCACAAGAACAGGTTTTTGAGCAGGGAAGATGAACCTATCTGTGGCAGGTGGGCTGTAGTACATGATCCTTATAGATTCCTTCCAACACAAACCTTTCTATGAATCTAGACCAATGCCCAGACAGTTTCTTGCCAACAGTTACCTTGAAAGAGAAGACGCTATGATCAGGAAGAACACTTAGTTTCTATTCCTTTTCCTAATATACTCTCTCATCCTCTGCTTCAGAGGTCCTAAGGTTGGTAGCTTCATTGTTGTGGTGATAGTTGGGTGTTATGGCAAGTCATTAACATTTGGAGTCCTTCACTGAGTAAAGTTGCAAAATATATTTCTACAATACAAAGATTAACAAAAGTAAAACAATTAGTCAATTAGAAAACCCACAGTTACAGATAAGCCAAGTAGAATTAATCAGCAGTTATGTCAAAACAAGTCTAAACAAAGCATGTAAGTTTGAAGTCCAAATGACTTGCAAATTCAACACAAAACCTGTGACCTGCTATGAGAAATGGCGATACTGTATTACAGGGCAACATGACTACACTTTCTGCAAAATATCTAAAAAAATTACTTAGAGGAAAGTACATCTCAGGAAGTCTTAGAAGACTTTACTTGAGTTTAACACCCAGCAGTTTAGCATCTTTAGACATGGTATAGTTGTACGAAATACAAGGTTATACATCTACTTAATTTACAAAAGTTATCCACCTCCTGGAAGGCATGTCTATGGAGGAACAAGTAAAGACTTCAAATTTGTCTAGTTTGGAGAAAAAGGGCAACCTCATTGCTCTCTACAGTGATTTGAGGGGAGGAAGTGGAGAGGATGGTGCTGATCTCTTCTGCCTGGTATCCAGTTAGAGAACACAAGGGAATGGTTCAAAACTGCATCGGGAAAGATTCAGACTGGACATTAGGAACCATATTTTTACTGAGGATGTAGTCAAACACTGGAACAGGGTTCCTAAAGGGGAGGTCAATGTCCTGAGCCTGACAGTATTTAAGATGGCCTTAAAAATAAGCTTTAACTTTCAGTCATCCCTAAATTGATCAAGCAGTTGGACCAGGTGATCACTGTAAGTCTTTTCCAACTGAAAACTCAACTCTTGCCTTGCCTTCCCTTGCCTTGCCTTGCCTTGCTTTGCCTTCCCTTGCCTTGCCTTCTCTTGCCTTGCCTTCACTTCTTTTCCCTACAAATTTTCAATGTTTCCAAAGTCCATTAACAACTAAGCATTCGATTTCAGGTTTGTAATTGCGATCTAACTAAAATTTAGGCACTCAATACCCATTTTAGTAATCAAGAAACTTCTTGCACTAGCATTTGGTTACTTTGAGAGTTTGCACTTAAATTCTCTATTTGCAAAATGCAGAAAACAGCACTCCCTTTTTTTCACTTTTTTTTCTTAAAATGTCATGAAGACAAATGAATCATATTATATCTGAAAAGTTGTTCAAATAGTGTGGTGAAATGATGAATAGAAGCATCTAGATGAATATTGAATAATTTCAGACTGCCTCTCTCCTACTAAGTCTTCTGCTTAAGTACTTCTCACTGTCTTAAGTTATCTGCATTGCCTAGAGATTTAAGAGCAGCTTTAAGAGCAGCTAATAGAAATTATGTCATGCATTTTTCCAGACCAATTTTGTAAATACATGGAATAATTCTCAAAGACATTTACACAGGGAGCCCAGTGTGTTTATGAAAAAAAAATTAACTAAGTTTACAGAAGTATGCAGAAAATTGAGACAAGCTTAATGAAGAAAACGTGTCCTGTAAAGCCAATAGATCAACCAATTTTATCGCTGAAACTTTTTTAGATACTTGATGCCTCAAACTGTTGTAGGAAGGGCTTTGATTGTGAGATAAAGGCTTTCTCTCTTCAAGTCTAATGTGTCTTTGAATCTAACTGTTCTCAGCAATTGAAGCATGGAGCTTAAATCAATATGGAGTTTTTTGTTATTATAGCATGTGTGGAGAATGAACTGTCAAATAAATGATGCTTGAAGAATACTCTTGTGTTTATCTACACACTACTTTTCTGTCAATGAGAGCCTTGAAAAGAAAAGAGATCAGCCTAGGACAGTTGGTAAAGATTTTCCATAATTTTTTAACACATAAGACCCCTTCTTTGAATTTCAGCCTTCTCATTCAATTTATGCTGGCACTCTCAGACACCCTTGTGACTCTGAAAAAATATTTTTCTTGACGACTGACATATGGTCTGTTCAAAAGAGTGGGGCTTCAATTGAAAGGGAATGGTTTTTAAGAGTTATGAGACCACTCACCAGGATACCTGTTGAGAATTCTGGGAATCTCAGTTTATTTAAAAAATTATTTTTTAAATTTCTTGCGAGGAAAATCACTAATTTATGGTATTGAAATGAATTAAGTTTATGAATAGAATTAATATATTTCTGGATATTAACAAGTTCATAGTTTCCTTGTAGTCTTTTTTTGCTGGGCTATATGAAAAGAATATCTTTGTTTCCATTCACATTAAAATGACTTCTCTTCTGTCGGATTGCAACACCTTTAGTAATTTATACCTTTGCTCTTCAAGGAACTACCATCCAATTATTATCAACAGGAAGACTTAGCTAGGGAAAAGCAAGCCAAGTTTTGGTTAGATCGGAAACTGAACCCTTTATTCTGTAATGGTAATTGCGAATATCTGCTTTCATTCATTCACAGGCAAAAAAAAAAAAAAAATCATCCAGACAGCTCTTATTACAGTAATGTAGTGCAGTCCTCAAGCATATATTCCAAAATTCATTTTGTCTTATGAAATGGCAAAACAGAATATGTAATTTTTCATAAACTACAAAATTCTCTTATGTCACACATATGTACATGCCGTTTAGACATATGTTCAATAAGTAGAAGTAATACTGACCAAATCAACAGTAATTTATGTGGGATAGAATGCAGATGTTTATACATGGCTGCAAAAATGTCATCTGGTTCAGATGTGACACTGAGACAATAACTTTTTTTTTGTGTGGTAGGAACCAAACCCCAGGTGGGAAATTCTGCAACCTGAAATGGCAGTGGGTACTAGTAATGAGTCATATTTATCAGCCCCAGGGCAACATTTCAGAAACTTTAAATCTCTCCAAGTGGTAATGGAGACCTTGGTGTTAGTAACCAAACTGAGTTTGAAGTATCTAATTTATGGTTATAATCAGTGGAGACGTAAGACTCAATTATGTGCTCAAAATTTATGACAATTAAAAGCAATACAAATTTCATGAAATGGATATGTTTTTCATACTGAGAGACTAAATTCAGTATTCAGAGTGTAAAAAAGGTAAAAGAAAAGATTGTCTACAAATACTGAGGGTATCCTGTCTGCTCATCTACTACAGCAACTTACACTGTTTACAGATGTTTCAAGAATATGTGTTTGGAGACAGTACTTAAACATGCGTGCACAAGCAGCATATTGAAAAGTCTAATTTCAGGCTTTAACTATCTATATTTAAGAACCTAAATTAGGGTGTTTTCAATTATATTTTTAAAAACAGTAACTCATTTGTACACATAATTTATATGTCTATATAACTTATATTTAAAAGCAAATATAAAGTTATAAAAATAAATATTTTATGCTTTATTTAGTTTTATTTTAACATTAGCATTTATCCATATTTTGCTTACTCATTTGTTTCTTATGGACTTCTTCCAATATCTAAAATCTTTAAAGTTCTTCACCTTGATCCTGCTTAATTATTTTTCAAGTGATGTGATTCTTCACTTGCAGACAGTAGAAAAAAACCTCATGCTATATAATATAAAGTTTTGTAATGGTAGGCTTAGCATCTGGCATCTTCATGCTAAGCAAAATATATATGTTCTTTATATTCCATAGGGAAAGATGGCACTTTTTTCACAGAACAAAATATAATCACAGAATTGCTGAGGTTAGAAGGGACCTCTGGAGGTCATCTGGTCCAATGGCTCAAGCAGGGTCACCAAGAGCAGGTTGCCTCATACAGTATTCAGACAACTTTACAGTATCTGTCTCCAAGGATGGAGACTCCACTACGTCTTTGTTCACTTTGTTCACTCTCACTCTTACGTTCAGGTGGAGCCTCCTGCATTTCAGACTGTGTCCATTAGTTCCTGTCCTATCAGTGGGTGCCACTGGAAAGAGCCTCTCTCAATCTTCTTTACACTCTCCTTTCAGGTATTGATGAGATCCCCATGAGCCTCCTCTTCTCCAGGCTAAAGAATCCCTGCTTTCTCAGTCTTTCCTCATAAAAAAGTTGCAGGACATTTAATTTCATTTTGCTGAACTACATCAGGTTCTTTTCAGCCCATTTCATTTTTTTTTTTTCTACAAAGCTTTCAAAAGAGCTCTTATATTGGTGATTTTTTAAATAGAGGGTTGCTGTTTTCCCCTTATAAGTTATTTATTAAGAGAAAATAATATTAAGAATTACTACAAGTTTTTGACATCTTTTTGATGAAGTAAAAAAATCAATTAGACTTTCACCACTTGTTAAGTATTGCAGCTACAGATGCATGTCAACACAACCTTCATAACATCCTAAAGCATTTTATATATTGTCATTAGATCAGCAGAGACATATATACAATATATAATTAATTACAGGAGTAATTAGCAAATAATATAATAAATACATGTGGAATTTAATTATTGCAAATCAGAAGTCTGGAGACAAGATAAAATGTTCAACTCAATTAAAAAGTTGAGAAATCATTTAAAAGATAGAAATAGAAGGAGAATGCCTAATGCACACAAGACATTAAATGATGACATCTATTATTGACCATGTACTTCCTATCTTGGATTACTTCAGGGTCAGCACAGCACAAGTGATAAGTTGGCTGGGGCAAATGAGAGCCAATAAATCATTGAGGTTTGGTAGGACTTATTCAGCAATGTAAAATGACTCCGAGGAAAAACTTCAGAATGGAAAACAACTATTGGAAAAGTCATTAACTTGTGACTTAAATCCATAAGAAAGAGTGAAAGAAGACTGGTGTTGAATGTGTTGAAGTTTCAATTAAAATTCACATGTTATTTTTGCAAACAATTAAAACCATTTTATTATCCAGTGAGAATAAAAGGAACTGTACAGAGATACAAGTTTTCAGTGTTCAGTCTTCAGAATATTAACAAACTTCCAGTTATGAGACCTGGGAGGATTTTTCTCCTGTGTTAGGGTAAAGAAAACTGTTAATATTTTCTGTTTTTCACTGCAACACAGTGTGGTGGTTTAACCTTGGCTGGCAGCAAAGTATCCACCAAGTTGCTCTCAGTTTCTCTCCCAGCAAGACAGGAGAAGGAAATACAATGAAGCATCTCTTGCATTGAAGCACCTCTTGCACTGAGATAAAGACATAGGGATCCTGTACCAAATATAGTCATAGGCAAAACAGATTCAACCTGTAGAAGATTTATTAAGTTATTGCCAATTAAAAGTAGAGTAAGAGAGTGAGAAACAAAACCAGCTTCCCAGTCCTCTCCTATCATTCTCAGGCTCAACTTGACTCCCAACTCTTCTAANTAAAGAGTGGTAAAGTAGTTATGGCTCTTTTTAAACAGACAATATTTCCGTTGTGTTTGGAAAGCTTAGCTGTTTGGATGAAAAAACTATTAGTACATTTTACCATCTCTTTTGAAAGGCAGATGAGACCTTCAATTCCACTTTTTTTTTTTTTTTTATCACAAGGGAAAAGTAGAACTGCANACAGTCCTTCATAAACTGCTCTAGTGTGGGTCCTTTCCATTGAGGACAGTCCTTCAGGAACAGACTGCTCCAGTGTGAGTTCCCTAGAGCATCACAGGTTCAGTCAGGAATCATGCTCCAGCATGGGCTTCTCACTCCACAGGCCACAGGTCTTGCCAGGATCCTGCTTCAGCATGTGGTCTCCATGAACTCCAGCTTCATTCAGGGCACATTCATCTGCTCTGGCATAAGGTCCTACATGGCCTGCAGGGTAGATATATGCTCCACCATGGGCTCCCATGGGCTGCGGGGGAACAACCTCATCACAGTCTTGCTTCAGGGACTGCAGGGAATCTGTGCATCTTATTCCTCTCTTTCATTGACCATAGTTTTTTCTCACTTATTCTCACTCCTCTCTTCATGCTCTTGTTCAGTGCTTTTACCCTTTGTTTAATATGTTATTACAGAGTTTTGTGTTTTCTGAGACCCTTTAAAAGAAATCTAATTTCTATTTAATTTAGATAGTCCAATTCATATTCTCTTCTGAGTTATACACTGGCTATTAAAGAATTAATTCCTGACTGCTGTACATCAAAGACAATAAGGAAGTTTCAGTTGAAAGCCTATATTCCTTTCTGAATTCATTGGGAGTTTCCTAAAGAAAGTTAATATAATCATGTTACAGAAAACTCAATAATTCAATGTATACAATAAAAATAATGAATGTTTGAAGAAAATAGTACCTTGGTAGTCTCTACTTGTTATCCCTGGTAATTCATCACTCTTATCTCTTCTATTCTGAACACTCAATGTGCCCTAAATCTCCTTTTGCCTATCAGACTTTTAAGGACTTTTGTTTAAATTATAAATGTATCATCACAATTACATGTCAAAAAAACATTTAAATTCAATAGTACAAATATTTTTATTTTCTTTTATATTTTAATCAAAATCAATTAAATAATTATTATTTAATTAATATTATTATTAAATAATAAATAATTATTATTGTATGAGTATTTAAACAGTTAAATAATTATTATAATAATAATTATTAAAGAGTGGTAAAGTAGTTATGGCTCTTTTTAAACAGACAATATTTCCGTTGTGTTTGGAAAGCTTAGCTGTTTGGATGAAAAAACTATTAGTACATTTTACCATCTATTTTGAAAGGCAGATGAGACCTTCAATTCCACTTTTTTTTTTTTTATCACAAGGGAAAAGTAGAACTGCATGCAAAATTGTTTTACTGCCCCACAAACCTTTTTGAGGTTTCAATTATGCAGAGCAAAAGTTCAAATTTTTCTTCACATAGGATTTTAAAAAAAGAAAAATAGTAAGAAATAAGAAAGAAGAGAGACAGGGATTCTTGAAATAGCCATTTTCCTATACCAAAGAAAATTAAAAAGTCTAAATTCAAATCACTGTTTTTACCCAATTGATTTGAATCTGATCTCAGATAATAAGCTTGATTACTTGTTGCCTGTTTTGACAGTTGTTGTTCAGCTTCTCGTCTTCAAGTTATATTTGATGTTCATTGGTTCAAGACATACTGGCTCCACAATCCACTCACCAGGATTGTGTATATATATATACATATATANACAACCTCATCACAGTCTTGCTTCAGGGACTGCAGGGAATCTGTGCATCTTATTCCTCTCTTTCATTGACCATAGTTTTTTCTCACTTATTCTCACTCCTCTCTTCATGCTCTTGTTCAGTGCTTTTACCCTTTGTTTAATATGTTATTACAGAGTTTTGTGTTTTCTGAGACCCTTTAAAAGAAATCTAATTTCTATTTAATTTAGATAGTCCAATTCATATTCTCTTCTGAGTTATACACTGGCTATTAAAGAATTAATTCCTGACTGCTGTACATCAAAGACAATAAGAAAGTTTCAGTTGAAAGCCTATATTCCTTTCTGAATTCATTGGGAGTTTCCTAAAGAAAGTTAATATAATCATGTTACAGAAAACTCAATAATTCAATGTATACAATAAAAATAATGAATGTTTGAAGAAAATAGTACCTTGGTAGTCTCTACTTGTTATCCCTGGTAATTCATCACTCTTATCTCTTCTATTCTGAACACTCAATGTGCCCTAAATCTCCTTTTGCCTATCAGACTTTTAAGGACTTTTGTTTAAATTATAAATGTATCATCACAATTACATGTCAAAAAAACATTTAAATTCAATAGTACAAATATTTTTATTTTCTTTTATATTTTAATCAAAATCAATTAAATAATTATTATTTAATTAATATTATTATTAAATAATAAATAATTATTATTGTATGAGTATTTAAACAGTTAAATAATTATTATAATAATAATTATTAAAGAGTGGTAAAGTAGTTATGGCTCTTTTTAAACAGACAATATTTCCGTTGTGTTTGGAAAGCTTAGCTGTTTGGATGAAAAAACTATTAGTACATTTTACCATCTCTTTTGAAAGGCAGATGAGACCTTCAATTCCACTTTTTTTTTTTTTATCACAAGGGAAAAGTAGAACTGCATGCAAAATTGTTTTACTGCCCCACAAACCTTTTTGAGGTTTCAATTATGCAGAGCAAAAGTTCAAATTTTTCTTCACATAGGATTTTAAAAAAAGAAAAATAGTAAGAAATAAGAAAGAAGAGAGACAGGGATTCTTGAAATAGCCATTTTCCTATACCAAAGAAAATTAAAAAGTCTAAATTCAAATCACTGTTTTTACCCAATTGATTTGAATCTGATCTCAGATAATAAGCTTGATTACTTGTTGCCTGTTTTGACAGTTGTTGTTCAGCTTCTTGTCTTCAAGTTATATTTGATGTTCATTGGTTCAAGACATACTGGCTCCACAATCCACTCACCAGGATTGTGTATATATATATACATATATAGTATACACACACTGTAACTAACGGGTTGACCTTGGCTGGACTTGTCCANTGTAATTATATATTCTTCCTCAGCTTCAGAAAACCTACATTCAGGTCCTAACTCTAAACCTTGCAGATAGGGGAGATAAATTTTTACTTCCTCTTTACTGCCCAACTGTGGTAATACACTGTTTACAAGCAGTTTTATCACTTAAAAAGTAAAACTAGAAGAAATATAAAGAAAAGTAAGAGTCTAACACCACCACGTATGCATAAAGAATCAGGTTTCTGTCTATGCTCTTTATAGGTTTACAGCTCAGGCTTTCTAGTAAGAAGTTGCCAGAAATCCCTAACCAGGCTCACATGCAATTTAGTACTTTGCCAGCTTATGATACTATTTGTCATTTAAAAAGTTATGTAAGTGGTATGGATTCTTATATAAAGGTATTTACTGTCTTTATAACTCATTTACATGTAAGCGGTACCTGTGTATTTGTGTGTATTAATCTTCATTCTGTCTGCAAATACATATAGCTTGTTTCTGATACACATAGTCCTCTTTTATATCCATAGGCAAAAAACAAATCAGTAAACAAAATTATTAACTGTGAAATGAACAAATACAAGTCATAAAACCAACTCTGAAAAATTATTTTGGTAAATGGCTTTTCTAATCAAGACCAGAGAATTACTATTTGTCTGAACAGAATTTGTCATGCTTTAACTGAGCTGAACTGAATCTTACTCCCATTCTCTAGAACCATACTATGAAATTCCTCCATTTAAACAAATCATATAAGTAATGAATTTAGTTTCTTTTACAATTAATTTGAATTTGTTTCTCAGTAATGAAGTGTTATCATTTAAGTATCTAAATAAAAACCTCTTTCTTTGCAATTTTGAAACTTAAACTTCTCTTGTAGTTAGAACCAAAATTTATTCAAGATACTTTGGTGGAAAATCTATCATCGTTGATGTCAGCAAAAAATAAAACTGAACATTATCCCACAAATTGTTTGTGTCTTATCAAATGTAGTAGAAAAAGATTATTTTAACTTTTGTAAAAATTGTGGTTTTAATACATAAGTGTAGCATTGCATCAAATTATCTGTGAAGGAACCTATCTGGCATTTTCTCTGTATTTTTATTTCCATTAATACTAGAAACAGAACTCCTGTGTAGCTCTGCACCAGCTTCCCTTTTAATCATATCAGAATAATTAGTTTAATCTACAATTTACTTTCTGTGTAATTTCTGATCATCTTTTCATAGGTTTTTTTTCTCTCTGTGTTTAAAACTGTTCATCAAGAGTTTGTGATTTTCCTCTTTGCATTCTACTCAAGATTATTCACAGGGGGGAAAAAAAGAGTTGGGTGAGAATTTCATTTCTTTGCATGGCTGTCAATTTTTGGAAATATTCTATGTTTTGCCGGGCCTCTAAGGTCATGGTTATTATTAAGATTCAATATTTCTCTTATTCCTTCTGAGATTTTGAAATTCCCTCCCAAAATAATGTCATTATTTTCCTAAGATTCACTATTATGGAAGAGTTCTTGCACTTTTCATGCCTATTATCATCATCATCATCACTACTACTACTACTACTACTGTTGGTTTTGTTGCAACTGCTGTTGTTGCTGTTATTCTTGCTGTTTTTTTATTGTTATTATTTCAATTATTAAACTATTCCATTTAGAGATGATAAATAAAAAATATGAAACATTTAACCAAAACACTTTGGATTAAAGACATGCTAATCTTTTTTTCTGTTTTGAGTAACCTCAAAGTGTTTTGTTTTCATCTATGTGCCTTGTTTAATCCTCTCAAGTACCAAAAAGCAACATTTTTTCTAAGTGATGGTATTGAACAGAGGTTTCTGCAAACTGTACTTTCTGTGATCATGGTCTTATCTAGCTTTGCAAAATTTTGAGGGCTGCTTTTTCACCCATAGCCATGCATCGGCCATAAGGCTGCAACTTAAAGGAAGAAAAATTAATGGGAAAACTTTACCTTGCACCACACTTCTTGGGAGGCTGAGTTCAAGATTAGTTGAAACTGGCTTTGGTTCAAATTGTATATTAGATTTTAGTGAGACAGCTGTTCATTTGCCTCTAATTTTGTATTTAAGAAGGGATGAAAGTAAGACTAGAACTTGAAGAAACAGAGATTTGGAAGGTAAAGGTCATGCCTGGGAGATGTGTAATGCTATCTATAATCACCCACGAGGATCAAAATTCAACAAGAAGAGAGTTTGCTCACCCACAACTGCAAAATAATAATACTTCAAAAGAGAAAATGTAAATCTGTTTTTTCGTTTAATGTATTTTTATTTATTGAACATTGTTTCCAAACATTATTCAGAATCTTTAACAAGATACAAAAGGAATGATAATGTTGAAATATTTAAAGTGTGTAGCAGTTAAGGACATATTGACAACAGTTGTGTGGCATTTCAGAATATTTAAAAGAAGATACTTTATGTATTTTTTCACTTGCAGGGTTTTTTACTTGCTTTGTTTGGCATTTTAATTTACATTGTCTAGCATTCTTGTTACTATTTTAGCATCCTTTCTTTCACAGTTGTTCCGTGGTGTAGATCTCTAAATTTACAGTTAAGCAGCCTTATACTCGTAAAACCAGGCATCTTTTTGGAAGGAGGGAAAGAGCTCATAATGTGTGGAATGAACTTTATTTTGAAGGTTTTCTCATTTAATTGATATAATCTGACCTTGCCATTAGTCTTGCTAGAGGCAAGCTATTTCTGTCTGCATTACTTTTCATTATTACTTTCGTGTCGAAACTCAGTACCTGCTGCTCCATATAAATGTGTGACAGAGCTAAAGAATATATCCTGGAGAGTCATTCAACTCCTATCTACTCTTACACTTTCAAAGTTAATTCACACAAGTGTATAGTGCCATACATCAAAGTGTGTTGTATCAACAAAAATTTGGAATACCAAACTTTGTGATCATGATCTGAGATATAGAGGAAATTTATATTTCTTATTTAGTTACATGGAGTCCAGGTGTCATCACCTTAGATATAAATCAATCTTATCCTCTAGCAGTTACTTTGCAGCTGTGCCTAAGCTTGTTATTAATTTAAAGTGTTCTTTTTTTGGTACAGAGTAATGGAGACAATCAAATGGTATATCACATAGACAATTAAAAACTGCCCTTGTAACTTTAAGCTATTGAAAGGATTAAGAGCTTGTGCAGAATGCAATTGTCCTTGAATTACTTTCATGGTTAAATATTAGACAATATGACAAATTTCAGTCTGACTCAGTCATTTAGAATAGTATTTGCAGAGATTTGTCAGATGCTTATTTATCTTTATTATTGTCCGCTTTCTTGAGGAGACACAGGATTCATAACAAATACAATGATGGTACATGGATTAAATTCACAATATTAATATGCCTCACTGTTTTTCCCTAAAGATAAATGTAAGACACTCAAAAAGTTCACAGCGAATACCATTAATATAACTTTGTTGAATATTAAGGCAAATATCTGCTCATCCTTCCAATGTCAATCATTAATTAAAGATTTAATTTAACAAATACGATCAACTGTTGTTTTGCAGACTATTTTAAATCTCTGTTGAAAAATATTTGCATTAAAACCTGTCAGCTTAGTACCTTAGTACTTAGGTACCTTAGTACTTAGTACTAGTACCTTAGTACTTAGTTGAGTAACCTTTTTAATGTCTATAACTATGTCATGTCACTCCTGCAAGCTTGATATTCACATAGACACAGAAACATCCAGCCATCCCAGAAAGAAACCAATCTTCTTAAGATTTTGCATTCTGCTTTTTCTATCAGTATCACAGGTCTGATTTGCAAAGAACTCATACAAAGAACTATGTTGGTTTACATCAAATGAGGAACTGTTTCAAATCATTTAAAATTCAAATGACACATTTAGAAACTAATCTCATAGTTTACTGACATATTAGCTTTAAACTTTTAACACTTGACAGAAATTATCATAAACTAATTTAAAAATGTGTGCCTTATAAAAACATTTAAAAAAAAAGAAGTTATCCTGAACTGGACTATTTAAAGAAAAGACAAAGTAGGATAGTATTACCTCTGTTTATTTTTCAGGTTTTTGTTGTTTTGGGTTTTTTTAATTTTTAAATTAGGTTTTGGAAAGTATGAAAATCAACTTTTATTGGGCTTGACCAGAACAGTGTTGTCTTAGTTTAGATAGGAGAGCAGCAAGAAAATAAAATACTGGAAGATCAAATAATTCTTCAAGGACAACTTGTTACTGAAGTGTTTTTTTCTAAATCTGTCTGATGTCCATTTTGGCTCCATTGAGCATTAAGACATTTGTGATCTGGACAATTTAAGAAAAGAAAGGGGTGAGCTCCAAGATGTTTGCACCAAAATGTTGTTTATTATTTAAGTTTTTTCTCCATTCTCCTTCTTAATTTCCAACTCAGTACTAGTTATGTTGATAGTTTTCTGGGTTTATACATGAAATGAATCTTGGCATTTCAGGCTCAGCTCATTAAAGAAGTAACATCATATTATGAAACAAATGGAAAATATCTACTGCCTTTTTCAGCATAAGATCTAGGAAGCAAATTAATGTCTAGTTGCCCTTTATTACTTGCTGTATAGAAAGTTGGGTTGAGTTTCTAATCAAAGTTTCTCAAAGTGTGGTCCCTGCAAAACATTTAAATAAATTTGCATATATAGTGACATCCCTGTTTGGGGCAAAAGGCAGGCACAGTGAAGTAATGTGGTATAACATGTTGTTTGCCTGTTCTTATACTTGGAAAGTACAAGCTAAATTACTTTAGTAACATGTAAATGTGTGCAAATAAGACTAGAGTACATTCCTGCATCGCACGGAAAGGAAGTTGAAGTTACAACCGTTTGGCCCTGCAGAAAGATGCAAAGGATCCATAGGGTTTCAGCATATGTGGCCTTATCCTGTAGGCCACATTTCTCCTGAGTGTGAGCAGAAGTGTTACCCTGACTGGTTATGACCTTGTCACCCTGACTGGACGGGGAAGAACTTAGTCCCCAGGTCATTGGATGCTTCATGTAAACAATATAGCCTGACATATATAAGCCTTTAGCTGCGTAGGAAGGCAGGCAGACATGTTCTGACTTCTTAGAAAGCAGACCCTCTGTCTGGTGTGGAACATCTAGCCAGGTAGAGAGACATTTGCCCAGGCCCACAAGACACACATTGTCTGGAGGGCATGGATGCTTAGTGAGTCTGCTAGGTAGGTAAGAAATGCTTTGCCAACGCTTAGAGGCTTAAGCTTTCTATGCATAGAAATTAGTGCTCTAATAGATAAATAAATCCTTTGAGAAAACTTTGTGGAGTCAGCCTTCTCATCATTATGCCTTCTGAGCTGGGTAAAATGTTGGCGAAAACCCACAAGCATACATTCGTTGAGATAGGAATATGAATTGTGTCCATCCTTTCTAATAACTGCCCTCATCACTAACTTGAGGAACCATCATCACTAACTTGAGGAACCATTTTTATCTGCTTTCTTTCTGCCTTAAGAAATACTGTATGAAATGGCAAACTGCTTAGAAAAAGGATCCTGACAGAGAATTCCTACCAAAAAAAAAAAGAAAAGTCTCTTGCCAAATGAAGTTCTCTTGGATAAAAGTAGGGGAAAGTATTGAAAGAAAGAGCCTGACAGAAACATTATCACAATTTCGGAATACTCTTGCAGGGAATTCGGTGTTTTTTTCTTGGCATCTGATTAGAAATGCTCCGATTGCAAATCATGATAGGACTTAACTCTAAATTAATCATCTTAACTCATGGCACTATCAGAATGCAGACTATATCACCTCAGCCACAGGCTTTCAGAGCCTGCTATAAAGACTTGGAGATAGATTTACATTCAGGTAGAATATGAGGAAAGGTATCATGAGGAGATCTTAATGTTGGCATTTGGTTCTTATCTTCCTTTGCAGATTTGGGTACCGAGGTTTTCTGCAACTTAAAAAGCATAATTTGAAATTAATGAAAAAGAAGGTGAAGGAAGAGAGTAAACATTTACTTTTACATCCCTCATTATTTAAAATAGGACAGTTCATGATAATGCAGTTGGTTTTCACACATAGAAAAGTGTAAAATCATCCAGGTCTTATTTACATGAGTGATGTTAAATATTTTCCTACCAAGTTTATTAACTTTTGCACACATATTTCCTCTCCATGGATTTTGAAGAAATAGACTTAAATCTATACATTAAACAATGTCTAGTTCAGTACAAAGTATGCACAGTTTAGAAAACTCCATGTAAAGAAAAAACAAGAACCCAAGAAGGGAAATTCTTTAAAACAAACAACAACCTTGAACAAAATCGATTCTGTGTTCCTCTTTAATAACAGATGACATGTAGCCCTGTTAGTTATACATAGTAGCAATCATATCTCATTGACAGCAGTCTTGTACAGTCTATACACCCAGCCAAGTTGAACATTAGAAGTGTTAGAAAAATAAATAAAGGCATGGTTATTCACACATTTTTCTGGATCTGTGAAGTCTGCTATGCTTAAGTATCTTTTAAAGTTACTGCTTTTATGTTGAGTTATATGTAAGTATACTGCTGTGAATTTTAAAAGTATTAGTGCTGAAGTTCTTGGCCTGATGTTGGTCCAGGTTCCACCCCGGCTAGGCTTGGAACACCGGCCAGGAAGTACTGCAGCAGATGTTTGGGGCAATACTCAGCTCAAGGCTTCCCTTCCAGGAAGACCAGCCAAGTATCGCCTTCAGTGCAAGCTGGTTAGATCCAACCTAGCTTAGCTCTGCCAGTGAGCTCAGCTAGCGACGGGCAAAAAGGTAACAGGCAACTCTTGTGGTAGATGCAGTTCAAGTTTATTGGCCCTCTGCTGCCAACATGGCCTCAGAGAGCTCCTAACCTCCAGGAGTTCCAACTGACAAAGGCCACATGACCTTCTTAACATGAACTTATAAAGGGTGTTCGAATTTCTGTGAGGGGAAAGGGAATAGCCAATGGGAAGGAGGGATAGGAGTGGTTTAGGGAGGGGTAGGAGTGGTTTAGGGAGGGGCCACGCCCTAGCAGAAAGTTCTGGGGTTACAGACTTGGGGACAGGTGGGAGGGATGAGGGTAGGGTTACATTTGAGGGTGGATACAACTTTAGAACAAACCAACTATGTGTGGGAAACAGGGGAAACAGAACATTCCAACAGGGAATAACAGAACCATATATTATGGAAATATATAACATAGAAATAAATGCAGAATATACACTGCAACATATTAGAATTATTTGATGTGGTTATCTCTTTGCTGTGTTTAGAGTTAAATATAAATAAATCCTTCTTAGGATATGATTGCATTTACCTAGTATGAACAATATTTTTTATGAACAATACTTCCTGCTTGTTCAGATCCTTAGCTTAAAACCAAGACTACTTTGCCTGCCCAGATATTTATCTATTTTAATTATAAACATATCTTAGTTTCTACCACTGATTTCCTATCTCTATATGCACATGTAACAGTACTGCAATGCATGGTAGCAACTGAAAATGCTTTTCAGAAACTTACTGCCTTTAAATATTTTGCAAACATTTTTGTACAACTTCAGTCCAGGCGCCAGTTGGAATCTCTTAACTTCAGTAAAAAATAATTCTGATGCTATGACAATTTATTGTTTAAATAATGATTTTTTGATAACATTCATAGAAATTCTCATGTGTATTCTAAACACCATGTCATAGTGCCAAAACACAGGAAGGGAGAATAGCTGACTTGAACTTGAGAAATCAGTGCAAGTAATCTTGGAAGTGATTCTAAATTTTGCTAGTGAAAGACTCCTTTTACAATTGTGTTTGCTAGTTTCAGTTTCAAAATTAATCAGAAAGATTGTTGCATTGTGTTGGGTTATTGTGACCTGAGTGTAGGATTCAGCACTTCAGCTTATTGAACCTCATGCCGTTGTCCTGGGCCCATCAATCCAGTCTGTCTAGATCCTTCTGAATAGATTATAAGAAACGAAATATAGTCAAAGCAATCAATTAACTAGTACTATAATGAAAAATGAATTCTGTTTGGTATAATAAAGAAATTAGAATTTCTTCAGTGTATAAATTATAATTTTGTCATTAGATTAGTGACTGTTTAATGAATAGTTGTCTATACAGCAGACTGTACTTTCTGAAACATCCCTTTGTGTGGCTTTAATAAAACTTCCTTATTATTACTAAGCAACTGGGGCTATGTTATACTGTATTGTTAATTAAAACAACACAATACACTGAAGAGGAGAAAATTCCTACTCCACATAAATGTTTCATACTTGAACAAGAAAGGACAACTATGTGGTATGTGTCTAAAATAGTTTCAGTCTTTGTAGAGTGCTCCACAACCTAAAGCTTAAATAGATTTGCAGTTTTCCATTAATTTGATGTCTTTTCTTTGAACTCTTCCACTAGTGAATCCTAAATTTTTAACATCTTTACTAGGTGACAGATTGTGAGCTAAATAATGTAAATTAATCTCTTCACCAAGTGTTAACTGCTGGTCACAATCTTCACAGTTTTGTGCCAATGTAACTATTGAATCCAGTGCAGTAGTTACCACCAGCAAGGAATCTGGCTTGCATTGTTGTTGCCAAAAGATTCTGCCTTTTGCATAGTGTGACTATACTGATTCTCTCAACTTTTACAGACAAACACTGACATTAAAAATATTATATTTTACTTCATCTGTGTAAACCAATAATACCACTGCATCTCATATTTGTTTAGCTCAAAATATGTACATACATTTAAAATATATACATTTCAATTAAGCTTGATTTTCTAGCTGTGATTTTCTAAACATGTAAGCTAAGGTTCATTTACAGTAAAATACTGATCAAATATTGATGCAATTCCTGGGTTGGTTCTTGGTCTTTCGCTAGCTCAGTCCCTCCAGGAAAGCATCATCGAAGGGTAAAGGATTGCATGGAGACCCTCGTGGTGAGCATACATGGTTTATTGATCCTCTGTTGCCATGAGGCTCCAGAGGAGGTCAAACCCAGGAGGGTCCAGGACAGGGTCTGACCCCGACTTCCTGTGTGCATGGGTTTACATAGGGGTCCAGGATTCGGGGAGGGAATTGGGGAATGGCCAATGGGAAGGGGAGGTGGGAGTGGTTTAGGGAGGGATAGGAGTGGTTTGAGTCCATATGTGGGGAGAATGGAGGGAGTGAGGGTAGAGTTAAACTGGGGATACAGAACTACATATTAAAACATATAAATATAGAAACAGATAAATAGAACACTACAACAAAATATAAATATGTTTTCATCAATATTCTTTAAACTTTCTGTCATTATTTTTTATTTAATATCAGTCCTCAATCCTTTTTATTTTGAATTGCACTTTTCTCAAGGAAAAATAACTATTTCTGTTTGCTTGGGGAATTGCTTATGGTCATAGATTTCACTGTGAATTCTATTTTTTATGGTAGGATTTGTTATGCTAGGAGCTAGAAAGTATTACTTTCCCTTTGATTTTATCATAGTTTTCATGTAGATTTGAGACATGATATTACAGAGCAATAGAACATAGTGCAAAGAAGGACTGAGGGAATGAAACATTCAGTGAGATTTGCTAATCTGTGAACTGGCTGACTTGTTCACAGTAGATGCAATGTAGTGGTAATTATAATTGCACAAGATCCATTCTACAACAACATATACCACAGGGAATGTTCTGAATTGTAGAATTGTTTTTAGAGTAGAATTATATCTGTGATTTGATATCTTAAACTACTGTCCTGATTGCCTTATGATAATTAGTATTGTATCTATTAACTATATTCTAAAAATAAAAAAGGCTGTGATGAAAGGGCAAGTAAATCTATAGATGCAATTATTGCATCTATAGAGATAATTATTGCAAATACTCATATCCCAAACAAATTATTTATTTTCTGATTAACTGGAAGATTAGATGTTGATTATACACTATATTTAAGGGTTAATTACTTTTAAATCATTGAAGTTCAACACAGTACCTCTTAGATCTTCCCTAGCTGAAAAAGGCAGTTTTTTGCCTTAACATAATCTTACTCTTAGATAAAGTAAATTTAGATGAGGTAGGGGAAGAATCTGGGAACAGTTCAAGACTCTTAAATAACTTATTTCTCTAATAGGACCATAATTTAAATGCTCCTAAGTCTATTTATCACAGTACAGACACAAAAAGAAAAAGATATCTTGGTGAAGGTTATAGACCAGCAAGTGACAATGGTTTAGTCTTCATAGTATTTGCACATCCACTTTTAAACTTTACAAGCTTCAAACACACCTAGTCTGTATCAAGTTTTTGACACTTGAATAACCTTTTATTAGGTCTTACTGTTGTTGCCTTAATTCTACTTTGTATTTATTTAAGAGAGTTTGCACAATATACTCATTAAACAGTCTGTTCACCTTTTTCGTTTATAAGCAGAAGTATTCTGTAACGTTTCGAAATTGGAGAAAACGGGATGAGTATAATCCTTTATTGAGGCTTTTTTGGTCCACTCAAGGTAATTACCCAGAGTGTTCCTTTTTTCTTTTTTTTTTGCTAAGTGGGATGCTATTTGCTTTCTAGAAGTATTTCTGTCAGTTTTCTGACACTGTGGGAATGTATAGATGTACTGGTCCTTTCCCATCTGAGGCACAGAGAACAGTTCCTTGTATATCAAAATGTTTTTTACACTAGCTAAAAGTCTCTTTTATGAAAACCATTTGACTGAGATATTTATGAAGTAAAATTAAACACTTTTGTCAATTCTGGCCTTGAACTCCTTGAACTCTGTAATATTGGACAATCAGATCAATAAAATAACCGAGAAAGTTATCAAACGAGGCTATATCTGTGTCCTGGAGTTCTTCTATTAGGGAAGCACAGAAATACTGCAGTGTTCAGATGATTTATTTATGAGTTCTTTTGATCTAAATTGCACATGACTTGCACTTCAACTGCCTGGTGCAGTTGGCGTCTATCTGGAAATATTCACACATAAGAATGGATAATTCCAAAATCAGCTAGGGAGATTAGAAAGCATAAAACATTGTGGCTTTACCAAATATTGAAGCTTTAGATTCACATTTACGTTTTGCATAAAACCCAGATTTGCACATGGTAGACAGACACAGATGTCATGAAAAGAAACACCTAAAAATTAGCTCCAAAAATATGTCATGTCACACTATACAGGGTCATTGTGAAAGGAGTTAGAATCTTTAATCTACTTTTCACTAAGGGAAATAGCTTGGAAAAGTAGCTTGAACGATTAGTGAATTGATATTCAGACATCCTTGAATGGCCTGCATCACTGCACTTTAAAATAGCTACTGTATGTGTTTGGTTCTACAAAAATAATAATGGTTGGGTTCAATTATTCCTTTCTCTTTTTTTCTTTTTTTTTTTCATGTCAAATAGTGCAGAGTCAGCTGTTCAGCTTTATGCAGAACTTTGTGCTTTAATGAAAGTTGCATTTGCATAAAAGAGATTTATTTGCTTGCTATATGTTAGTTCAGATTCTAGCATGAACTTTAAAGGGCTTTGTTTATTCCATTAAAATGAAGGACTGTCTAGGAATCACTTTTTCACTTGGCACAAATATCATGCTGCCTTCCTTAGTTCAGCATTTTGAGTCACAACAAATTCTAATGGTGAATATGGTATTATAAAGGGAACATGGAACTAAAAGGCTGCAGGAGGAGAAAATTTTGTCTCTGCGTGTCATATTTATGAGGAGATTAACAAAACCTGTGGCATTAGGTGAAGAAAATGTACAAAGAAATAAGATTGTAATGCCTATCTGTCAATACTTCTCCAAATCAGGCCCTAGCTATGTCCGAAATTCCCTTTACCAGGGTTTATTGCACCAGTTTATCAGTCCTTTATGCCTTTATAATTACAAAGTATTCAAAACTCTTACTATGAAAAATTTTTATTGAATAAGGGTAAGTGTATGTCAGGGAAATCTGTCTTAAGAGTTGCTGCAATGACTATATGCAAATTAACTAAAGTCAGAAAAAATAATGCCCTTTATAACGCACATTCGAACTAGCTTTCTATTGAACAGCAGTTCTAAAAAATATATCAATTAATACAAATATTTACTACTATTATTGGAAAGTAAAAAATGCAAGAATTTTTATTTACTTGAACTTGGACGCTTTAGAGACACATCTCATTCTGAAACTTCAAGATACCACTGTGTTTGTTACCTTAGTAGTTACATTCTTTAGAAACTGGTCTTTCATCTTTAATTTGAATTTGTAGACAGACTTGCTTTGGCTTTACAAATACATACCTTATTTATTTCGTATTTGTTCTTTAATAAATTCCTCTGAATATTACATGAGAAAATGAAAACATAAAATCAGCAATAAAAACTAAATAGCTGTTTACCAGTGAAGAAGAAAGGTCAAAACCAAATAATGCAGATCCCTAAAATGGAACCTACAACTAAAATTAAAATTGTTCTGCAATAAATGAAATATTCACTAATTCAAAGGCAGAGTAAAACAGGCATGCCTATAGCTTGTTAGCTAGAGAGCAACTGAAGCTTGTTAGATTATATAAATAT
The DNA here is from genome assembly GCA_013390005.1 of Calyptomena viridis. Lineage (NCBI taxonomy): Eukaryota > Metazoa > Chordata > Aves > Passeriformes > Eurylaimidae > Calyptomena > Calyptomena viridis. Next base: position 57,578 of record WEIV01027071.1, read on the forward strand.
CTAACAGTTTTGAACTGGAAGCCAGGTGCTTCTACAGTAGTAGTAGTACAAAGGACCTAATAGGAAGATATTGTGCCTTAACACATACAAAACATACTTCAGATGAGAGAACTAGTGTGGTGCTACTTCAGAGGAAATAAAAATAAGAGACAGTGTCATATTTCCTCTATGTTTCGTTCCAAATTATTGACTGATAGACAAAAAAAAAAAGAAGTACTAAAACCTTATAATGTTCCTGTTCCCTTTGGAAAGACTTTTGCCTCTAACTTTGCCATTGTTTCATAATTCTGAGGGCATAAAAAGACTTTGATGCATCTGATTCCCAAATGGGGAAATCTTTTTATCATATGTCTCCAAATTTTTCTCTCATGCAAGGCAGGGAAAGACTTTGTTTCAACATGTTTTATAAACAATGAAGTAGGGAATGTACAGAGTTTGTGTGTCCTAGACATGAAAGAGAGGAGAAGCAGAAAGAATAACACTGATATTAAAATATATTATGCTGCCTAAATGCTGCACACCTTTATGTAGAAAACTAGCAGCAGAGACTGAGGGTTTAGGAAACTTAAATATGTATATTTAAAGAATTGGGAAAATGTATGCTTTAGTTTTGGTGGTCAACTGGAAAATTCCTTTTCTTTGGAACAGAAGGTGCATTCTGCTTTAATGAGAAGTGCTTTATAAAGGGTATTACTGTATACAAATTTGGTTTCTAGGTGATAAACACCCCAGTGAGATTAGCTAGAAGTTGAGCAAATGACAATATTGGACACTGCTGTTGGTAACAGATTTCTGCTTCTTTTCATGGGTGTAATGAATTTACAAGCTTCACATTCCGTGACAAACATGCAAACACTCTCCTCAAAAAAAAACCCACCAAACCTCTAAAGAGTCAGGATAAAACATTTTATGAAGTTATTGTCTGTCTTCAAAACTCTTATGTTTATGCAAATTGATAACATGCAAAATTTTCTCACAATGCTCAACATTCTAGCACAGAAAATCCAAACAAATTCAAATCAATATTTTGAAAGTAAAAAACCCCAAAACCTACATAGAAGACTCTTTCAAAAGACATGCTAGAGGGTCATTTTAATAAGGAGTGAAAAGCAGTGAGCTATCAGTATGGTAATTAAAATCAATGAGTGTCCATAACCATGCTTGAAGATGTGAAGAAGGTTAAAACTAATTAAAAATACCACAAAAGGTCTTTCTTTAATGATTGGAGAGATGCCTTGGTGGATAGCACTTTGCGACCTGATATCAAGGGAAAACAGGTTCAAAGGAATAAAAGTCTGTTACAAAAAGTGTAATTTTTATGCCCGAAGAGAATGGAAACATCAGACTGTTCAAATATAACTTTATGTAGCTGGCATACAAACATCAACAGTTCTTCAAGTTTCTGAACCTATTTCTGCAAAAATAAATGGGAATGTTTCTCTTTGACATAGAAGGCTGGGATCAGACTTTACTTTCCATGTTGCAGCAAGTGATGCAATTCTAAAAGCTAATTTAGATATTTGTTTGCTGGATTGAAAAGAATTGTGTTTAGGGACCACAGAACCATTTGAGAGGCCCTTATCTGCAATGCAGACAGGTTTGCTTGAGAGATTAAGGGCTTTTGGCCTTCTGTGTTCATGCTCTCTGTCTTAGAGAAGTAAGAATATTATGTTTAAAAGTATTTTTAATCCCATTAATCAAAGAGTAAAACTTTTTACTATAAACCTTTCAGTTAGGAACTATCCTGAAATCTTCACCACTGATAGCTTTCTCTTTATTATGTGCCTGAACTCCTCACATTTAGAAAAACTGAATATAAATCTTATTTTTTATTTGAACTACAAAGTACTACTCAGACAGTAAATTCAAATTCTGTTTTCTGCAGCACTCCAAATCATATTCCTTTTGTTTCCTATCCATCCCAATGGTATAACAAAATGCATTCCTTTTCCAAGTAATCAGAGTACAGAACTAGTCCTGAAAAAATTACACCTACCAACCCCAGTCCTAAGAGTAAGCTTTGCTGCTTTTTATTCTGGNCCCATGTGGATCCAATTCCAGCCTGTGCATCATCTGAGCTGTTTACTATATTGGAGGCAATTACAGCTGTGCAAACCCAGTGACGGCATTAGGGGGCACAGGTGCAAACAAGGGACTAATTTGGCCTGCAAAACTTGTATTATTGGTGATAATAGATGAGATGGAAATGAGCCAACTTGATTCTCAAATCACAGACTTAGTATGCAGGGCTGAGAAGAATATCCATATGTTTACTTAAATGGGAGAATATGGGAATAAAAGACTCTTCACAGACAATAAAGGTATTCCCTGTGACATTCTTCTCTTTACTTTATTTCACAGAGTAATTTTCTAAAGTAGAAATGTATTTGATTGAATAAAGTGAAAATGCTAATGTATTAACCCCATATCAGGGAAGTACCAACATTATTTTAGTCCTACTATGGAATACGGTGAGAAAGTGAAAGGCAGAAATAATTTGGTTTCCAGAAATGTTAGTGGATATGCAATTTTTCCTTATTAAATAAAAAATATTTAAGATGATGGGGATGTGTGTTTTTATGAAGTGTGTTAATTCCATCATTTAAAGATAGTAAATAGTGTATGTAGAGGTAAAGGTAATTTAAAATTTCAAGAAAGGACACACAAACAACAACAATTGAAGAAATCAGGTGAAATGAGAAACATTTTGATGATATTTGATAATTCGGTGACTACAATAATTATTTAAATCTGTAAAGATTTGACTGGCTCTATTCTTGGAAAGACATTACCTTAATGAAATATCTACTGTTTCCAGGCATTTTGAGTTTTATTGATTAAATGCGGTCGTTTTTTTTTTCTTTTATTCTTTTTTAAAATGCAATGGTCATTATGTTTTGAGTACTGATATTGAATAAATGTTTGCATTTCTTTTCTTTTTGCTGCTCTTACTTGCCTATATTCGAGTTTACTATGACAAATATATGCTACATGAAGGTACAATTACTCTTATTCTTTCTTTCTAAAGTAACTAATAGTGAATTTTGC
>WEIV01027071.1:63237-74958 GCA_013390005.1 Calyptomena viridis
GAAATACTCACATAGTTCTAAACTACCTACTAAGGTAGTTTGACTTATTCGTCCTTTTCTTGTAACCTGGATATTTTATTTTTTCATGATATTAAACCCAAAGTTAATTCTAGAATTCTATTTTGAATGTTTGCAACTTGTCCCATATGAAGTAGTTAAAAAAAACTGTTCCATTTGATAACTTAGCTTGTGAAAACCTTGATATTTGAAAATGAGTTTTTCTGCTGTTTCTGCAGATGGAACGAACTGCTATGGCAGAACTTTGAAAAGGATTTTTCTGTACACCTACAGAAAATATTTTCTGGAAAGATAAACATAATAATACACAAAAATTAAACTAAGGACAAGGATAGGAACAACTTTGAGATGCAACTTTGCTTCACTGTAGACTCTAAAGAAGTTAAGTTTCTATATGTATATAATGAGAAATAAGGCAGATAAATTTAAAATTCTATTTCAAGGAGGAGAAAAGGATATTAATACAAAAGGATATGCCCATTGACACTGCTTGCTTCAGTAGTAATTCTTCAAAAAGGGCATATGACATATGTGGGCTGGGACAATACATCCATTTGTTTTATCAAAAACAATCAAGAAATGTGTATGCCAAAACAGATTGTTTAAAATGTATAACATGACAAAATCTTTAGTGATGATTCCAATTTTATCAATATGTAGCTCTTCTGAAAGAAAATATATTGAATTTCAAAGCAGTAAAAGTTGTGCTCTATTTTTGTGCTCTAACATTTTCTACTTAATTTTTCTACTTCAAAAATATACTGTTGCCTTAATTCTAAACTGTTTGGCTTAATTAGAAAGGGATATGGTTGAACTATATGATAGATAGAGGATGTTATTAATCCTCTTCAGTCCATCACTTTAAACATAAACAGAGGAGAAAAAATAGCAAGAACTATTTGGGAAAAGGACTTTTCCCTGTGTTTACAGGAAGAACATGGACGTGTGAAAAGGAATTAATTAAATAAAATAAAGGTTCTATAAACAAGCAGAGCAAACTTCATGTGGGTATGTAGGATGTAAGAGAAAAACATAGAAGAATTGTCAAGAGAGTCAGATGTAGATGAATAATGAGGAAAATTACATAAAGTTAAAAAAACTTTTATGAATTTTAAACAAAGAAAATGAAAAGTTAGCTTCAAAGACATATGACAGCATGTGGGTAGCCAGTACCTGAGTTACCCTATAAAGAAACAGAAATCTTTAGATACGTTTCAGCTACCTTATATTTGAAGAACCAATTATGGTAATTTCTTTGCTGTACGTTTCAAAGAATGGATGAGGTATCCTATCATTAATCTGTCAAGGATGTGAAAATAATTTTTATTTACCATTTCATACTGAAGGAAAAATCATATTGGTTTTCTGGTGAGGCAGATCAACAGGGGAATCAAAGAAGACATGTAAACTGGCATCTTTGGAATTGGCTAGCAATTCACTACTTTGTATTGATGTCTCTACAGGAAAACAGAAACTTCAACTCACACTACAATACTTGTAATCAACTACAATCTTTTTGGCAACCTCTATAGAAATTCTATTACTGAAGAATGAATATTGTTATGACAACGCTGTGACTCACTTATGCCTCTAGGATATCTTTGGCTGAATTTTATTTACTCCTTTTTATTTTTTTTTACTACATTTCTTTTACTAGACTGATAGGTTCACGAGGGGTTATTCATGTCAACATTCCCCTTCTGACACATCCGGGTCAGTTTCATTTGTGGTTGTAGGATTATGGAACTAACATGTTCATTTCATTGGTCTGTGATATCTTTTATTAGCATATCAATTTTCCTAATTAAGGAAAAGCTCAATAAACTTATTTCATACCTCTTCCCTGGAAAAATGAACTAGATCTTTGTTCCTTGGGTTTATACACTCTTCAATTGCAGTTTAAACTTTCCTGTTACCTTGTAATTTTATTAAACAGTTTACTGACAGCATTATAAAGCTGAAATAGGAATTATCTTGCCTTGCCTTGTGTTCTTCTGCTTTCATGAAGGAAATATGATTACCTCATGAAAGGAATAATCCGACAGACAAGATATGCAAAATAGGATGCTTTCCATCTTGCAAATGCAAAAGAGTAATATCACACTTTTGATTCTCAGCTTCTCTAAAAACTGGAGTAATGCTTCTAAGTTTGACAAGTTCTGAGAACTTGAAGCTCTACTACTATGCAGATACCTAGTCAGATATGACAGACCAGGTCAAGAGAGTTTTACTGCCTCTCTTTTTGAGGTTTAATTTGGAACCAATAAATCAATATTTATTTTAATACATTTTTTAATGTATTTCTAATACATAAATAAATGAACAAACAATTCCATATATAAAACTACTAACAGAGATGCTGGAGGTTGTCTGTTTTCTGTGAGATGCTTTATTGCACAGGGACAGTCCAAATACACATATTGCTCATGTTTTCATTAAGGATAGCCCCACAAAGTGAAAAATACCTGAAATTTACTTCCGTCATATAAGACCTATGACTTGGTGAATCAATGGTCATTAGAAAACTGAATATTGTATTGAGCATTTCCACTGAAAGTAGGACAAGGAATCCCCCACTGATGACTTTAGGATCTATGAGCCTATAATCACCTTATGAGTTATGGGCCATTAACACCTATACTAATATTTGAGTTTAGTCTAAGACTTTGTAATAGAAGGTTTAAGGCATATTCTTACCTGTACATGGAACCTTTTTCTTGTAAAATAATGTAGCAAATATTATCATAACAAACAAAATAACTAATATCTTCTAATCAGCAAGAAATCTTTTGGAGCTTTTTCCCCCATTAGTATAAAGTAATAGTCTGCATTACCTTGTTCCTTCTAATGATTATAGGGTAGATCATAAAGAGAAGTCTGTCCATTCACTGGCAGCTGAAGTGGAAACCTTTGAATCTTATACCAGAAAGGAATACAAATGTTGAATCAAATTAACAGTTCTATGTGTTCAATGTCTGTGTCTAATCTTTTATGACAGCTGGTACCTGACAGTGAGTTATTTTAGCTAGTCTCTGCTTCACTAGCTGTTCAATAAGCCTTTTCATGGAACTGAGATTTGCTGACTAATACAGTTCTCCTATCTTGGCTTCTTATTCTACAATAGAATTGAGTTGAAACTATTTCCATTTCTATCAGTGCTATACAGATTTGAAAGGAAATAATTGTGTTGTGGCTGAAATACTTGTAGAAGGTCACCTTTAGGGTAAAAATAAGTTTAGACAGTCAAACCCCCTACAATGCAATTACACATATCACAAGCAAGGTGGAACATGAGCCAAAAAAAAAAAAAAAGGGAAAATAAGGCTGGCTTCATTTCTCTAAGTCAGAGTGATGGGAATTGCAGAAAAGTACATACTGTAGATACAAGTACAAAATCAGACTATCTTGAGGAGTTAGAGAAGAAAGACCTAAATATAAAGTGCCTGTATATGTGCTCTGTTTTCCAAAAAGTTCAGTTCCCACTGAGGTTAGTAAAAGTTATGAAGTTGCCTTAACATTTTTTAAAAAGCAGCCTGTTGTTTTTCCTGCTAATTATGACTTCCAAAACATCTTGTCTATTGCAATTATACGGTGTAATTTAGTCAGATCAGAAAAGACATAGAAATTTTCCCTATTTTCACAAATCACTAGTGATAGGAACAGGAACAGAATTTACAGCAGTGTCAAATATACAGCAGTGCTCATGAGTAGATTTTAAAGTGTTTTACAAAGGGACAAAATCCTCTGACTATCTAAAGCTGTTGTGGAAACAACAGCTTGGTTGTGTTCTGTTGAAACAGCTGTCTGCTTCTACAGTGCGTTTTGTTCTTGATTTTTAAAACTGTTAAGCACAGTAATAAGTGGCTTTGCTTCTCCCTGTTGCCTCTGATAGAGCACAATGTGTTACTGAATTTTGCTGAAAAAGACAAGAATCCTCACTTAATCACTCAATAAAGGAATAAGAGGGAAATACTGTTTATAAATAAATGAATGGGGTCCCTTAAGTCACCCTCTGCTTCCAGCTTCCTAGGAGTAAAGTTATGGGTATGACTACAATCATGTAAGATATAACAAAATACACCAGTTGTGGCGCATTGATTGGCATGGACTCCAAGTTCAGACTGAAGACTTGAAGACACTTTATTATCAAGTTATCAGCCTATTTATACTCACTTTTAGCCAAAGAGCATAAAGCACAAAGCATATTACAAATGATTTTTTCTACAGTTTTGTGCTAAGATTTCTTAGTTCCATGCTCTCACAAAATGTTCCAACAACAGTTACAAACATATACTGTTTCACTCATTCTGTTCCTTCTTTATGACGACAAAACTATCTTCTGTTTCATTGTTCACAGGGCTTCCTTCCCACCAGCTGTATGTCTTTTTCATCCATGTTATCACTCAGTTCATCCACACACCAGAATGTCAGAATTTTCATTAACGGTACATATTAAAAATGTAAACTCAAAAAAAAAGTAATTAGTTCTAAACTAGGTAAAATGTAAGAGCATGCTGGGAAAGCCAAGTTTAACATCAGTGGTGTAGAGAAAAGCATGGTAGCAGCCATGGCGTGTATGGCAAGAAATGCAAACAAGCCTAACCTCTTTGCAGCAGAAAGGCCTCTATAAGGTTATATTTATGCAATAAAAAAACCAAAAAATATGCTGAGAAGGAACAAACAAGATGGCTGACTGGAAAGAGAAAGAATTCACACAGCTGAGCAAACAGGTCATTAAATTCTTGACTGACTTTGCTTGGAATACGTCTCACTAGAGTGCAATTATTTGGCTTTCAGGTAGAAGCTAATCTGCATCTGGCTGCTTAGGCTATGCCTATACTAAAAATAGCAGTGCCACAGAATGTTTCTGAGCACTGGAACATGATCCTCTACACTGTTCAATTCAATACTTTTCACCTGTGCTAACCAGTGCTCTTTCAAATGATCACAACGAATGGCTTGACAGGAACTTCCAGGGAATAGTGTTAACGAACTGTTTGCATGTGTGTACCCTGATTCTGAGACTAAGAAAGTATCCTATCATAGAATGCTGACATTATTTGAAAGTAGAATTAGTTTTGGGAGGTCTAATTTCAGGTCTGCCTTCAATTTTGTAGATGCATTCAATCTTGTAGATTGCATTTTGTAGATGCATTCAGTCCCATTACTAGGTACTGTTGTGATATCCATTAAGAAATTAAAAGAGTTTCTTAACCACTCAAGATCTGCTTCCTGTGTACACTATGCCATCAGAGAAAAAGAAAATCACTTGTATCTGATCCATGACACATAAAAGGTTAAATTATATACAGGTCCTAATAGGTAGAGATTTCCATAGATTAGGTGGGTTTGCAGCCTCAGAAGCTGCAAATGGGAGTCGCCAGGCAGGAATACATTTGAAACTGGCCATGTATACCTGACATCCAGTTTGTTGTAAGTAGTTTCAGCAGGAGAAAACTAATTTTCCAAGACATCCTCTGAGGATATCACGTACACGTGTAACTGTCACTGGCTAACCAGCCTCAGAGGCCTAACAGTAAGACTGTCCTACAATGCAGTTCTTCCAAATGTCACTGGAAAAGCGTTTAAAATAGTTGTTAGATAAATGTTGACATTTTCAGTGAAAGTTTTCATTATTTCTCTTTGGAGGTAGTTTCGTTACTAATTCCTACGTTTACATTACTAAGAAGGTGTAAATGTTACTTCCATAAGTAACATTTGCACAATTAAAATATTTACAACTTCAAGTTTGAGATCTTTAATAACTTTAAGATTTTGTACATAATTGCAAACCTAAAAAAAAGGTACCTGGGAGCAACAGAAGTAAAGAAATTGCATCATTTTAAATTTACTATAGTATGTAAATCAGAATAAATGCATGTTTGTGGTAAATTTGAAAATGCAGATGATTACCCTTGCTATGAACTCTATGAACTGTCTCACACTGAAACCATTAGTAGTTTGTTACCCTTAACGAGAATTTATTAAAATATACCTGTATTGCTATTCTGTATCAGGAGACACTGATTTGCTATAATGCCAGTAAGAAATACATTCAGACTCTGTGAAGTGCCATTTAAAATGCTATATACCAGAACTAGCACTATAAAGAGAGGATAGTGTAGATAATCTCATGATTCTAAAGATGTTAGGAACTCTGAGCTGTGCTGCATCAAATGGGCTTATGATCAAGGCACATGATGCCAGGTAGAGCCTTTCCATGTAAAGCTTCGCCCATTTTGGTCATTTAAGTCATTATAGAATCTTCTTGAAAGAAAATAACTGTATACATTATTTGTTCAAGCAAACAAAAAGGATATTCACATATAGGAGAAGATCAGGTTCAAGACTGTCATGGGTGGGAGTGGAAGGTTTAGACAAAGTTATTAAAAGAAGCCCTGCCATTGAATCTTGAGGTACAGAAAGGACCCTCTTTTGCTTTCTAAACTCCTCAGAGAGGAGCCTGGGTGTGGCTGAACCCAATCTTAACCTCAGGTTGTGTCAATGGTTTAAACTTAAGGAACTAGAGTGTTGTGATTAAATCACTTTGTCCTGCAGGTTTTAATGATGGCAAATCAGATATATTTATAAAAATGAATTATTTATTATGACGAATAAACAGATGACTGAACAGACAAAAGATCTTAATCAGAATTATTTACTACACAGTGTAAAAGCTAAAAACGTAATAGGAGGTATAATATAGCATAAAATAATACAGTATAGTTCACTATATCACAGCAATTACATTAAAGCAATTCTATCAGAGCTAGCAAAAGAAACAATCATTAAGTAGGGATTGATATAATCCACCATGCAAAACAGTGGGCAGATCTCTCTCTTAACCCCTGGGGAGTAATCATGAAGAGGTGTCCCCGCTTCACGAGAGAAGCTCGACACTTCAAGGAAGTATATGAAGGAATCTGCCATATGAGAGCTGGAATGGACTTTTATAAAGTGGTAGACTTGTAGTCACAGATTAACAGGCCAGGACTAGCTTATCTCTCACATCTTGTTTCAAAAGAAAGTAGGATGTATATTGGAAGTTTAGTGAATCAGGCTGGTTTTTAGCATAATTGGCCTCAAAACAGAGCTTCGAGTAACTCCCTACAAATAGCTTGCATAATGGTTTGCATTTTATGCATTTCCTGATGGGATTCTAGGCCTTATCAGGGTAGGCCATCCTGCCACAAAGACCATCTAAAGAACCTGAGGGTAAACAACTCAATGGAACCTGATAAGTTTTATTCACAGATCCTGAGGGAACTGGTAGATGAAGTGGCTAAAGCACTATCCATCATCTTTGAGAAGTCATGGTAGTCCAGTGAAGTTGTCACTGACTGGAGAAGGGAAAATGTAACTCTCATTTTAAAAAAATGTTAAAAAGGAAGACAAGAGGAACTACAATCCTGTCAGTCTCCTCCATGCCTGACAAGATCATGGAGCAGATCCTCCTGGAAACTGTGCTAAACCCATGGAAATTGAGGAGGTCATTTGTGACAGCCGGCATGGCTTCACTAAGGGCAAACTGTGCCTGACAAATTTCGTGTCCTATTCAGCAGCAGTGGTGAATAAGGGAAGAGAAGCTGCAGCCATCTACATGGACTTGAGCAAAGAATTTGACACTGTCCCACAAGGCATCTTCATCTCTCAACTGTAAGACATGGATTTGACAGATGGATCAATCAGTGGATAAATAATTGGTTAGATGGTCACACCAAAATGTTGTGGTCAACAGCTTGGTGTCCAAGCACAAGGACAAGTGGAGTAGTGTTCCTCAGGGGCTCGTGTTTGGACTGGTGCTCTTTGACATTTTTTTCAGCTACATGGACAGAGGGCTTGAGTGCATCTGCAACAAGTTTGCCAACACCAAGCTGTGTGGCACACTCAACGCACTGGAGGGCAGGAATGCCGTCCACAGGGACTCTGTTGAGCTTGAGAGGTGGGTCTATGCAAACCTCATGAAGTTCAACAAGGACAAGTGCAAGACTATGCAAATGGATTGGGGCAATCTCAAACATGAATGCATTGGAAAATGGGTTGACAGCAGCACTGCAGAGAAAGATGGGGGTGTTGTTGATGAAAAGTTCAATATGACCTAATAATTTGTGATTGCAGACCAGAAAGCAAATGGTATCCTGGACTGCAGCAAAAGAAAGAAAATGGCCAGTAGGTTGAAGGTGATCCTCCCCCACTACTCTGTTTTCCTGAAACCCCAACTGAGTACTGGATTCAGCTCTGAAGCCCCTGACTTAAACAGGAAGGACATGAATCTGCTAGAGTGAGTCTAGAGGACGGTCATGAAGAAAATGAGAAGACTGGAACACCTTTCCTATGAAAACAGGCTGAGAGAGTTGAAGCATTTCAGTCAGAACAGGAGGCTCTAGGAGACATTATTTCACAACCTAAAGGGAGCCTACAGGACAGCTGGAGAAGGACTTTTGACAAAGGCATGTAGTGATAGGACAAGAGAAAATGGTTTCAAGGAGAAAGTGGATAGGTTTAGATGAGATAACAGGAAGAATTCCTTTGTACGAGGGTGATGAGACACTGGAAGAGATTGCCCCAAAAACATTGTGAATGTTCCATCCCTGTAGTTGTTCAAGGCCAGGTTGGATGGAGCTATTCTAGTGGAATGTGATCCTGTCCATGGCAGAGGGATTGGAACTACATGCTCTTTAAGGTCCCTTCCCACACAAAATGTTTTATGTTTCTATGTGATTCTGTATGAGAACTTCTTTTAGATAAATGCAAGGACATGCAGAAAGACTAATTGCCTGTATTTGGTAGTCACCACATGGATGCTGCTTCCAGGTAGCTATGTTACTATCAAGTGGCTGAATTTATCCTGTGGGCATGTGACTTTTGCAACACAACACAGGCCTGAAAGCCAGGCTATATGTGCAATCTGGCACAGCCAGATTTGGCCATACTCTGGTCAAATGTTACATGAATCACTGAGTTCTCAATGGTCTTCCACTGAGATCTTCCATGGTCTTCCATTCAAGATCAAGTAGGACTTGATGTTGAACAGTCTGTCAAATCTCTAGTATAAACATTATAAAATTTCCAGAATAAATATATTTTTCTTTTGATTAAATGAAATGGATTTTTTTTTACTGGGCAACCTTCCATTTCATGCAAAGTAAGAAACAATTTTCCTACACACTTTAGCAGTAGAAGCATTCCTCTAAAAATGTGCAAAAGTAAAAAAAATGCCTCAGCATCAGAAGTGCATTTATAGAGTGAAAAACTACAAAGCTAAATATCAGTGTAACTGAATACATCTCTTGACATTTATTAAAAAAAAACATAAAAAATTGTTATTCTAACCAGAACTACTCTTCTGGAGATCAGAGATTTCTGTGTTGGTCTACTTTCTAAAGATGAATGAAGTTCATCTGGACATTCACCTGAAATATAGTGGGCATTCCAGATTACAATGTCAAGTCAGATTCCTACCAGCACATTGTACAGGACATTAATTCTTTTAGTCTCTTATTTTAGTTTCTGCCTTTCAAGCTCAGTTTTTGAACCACTAGATGTAATTATGAGTCTCACTGTGACAAATGTGTGTCTGTTTCTGATTAGAAGAACATTACTGATAAAATGTTGTTAAACTCAGAATAAGAATCTCTGAGGTTGTAAATATTTCATATTGTATGAGACACATTCTTCATTCCAGCTTGACTTTTGTCTGGATGTGAAACCGTGTCAAATTCTTCTACAGCTTTGAATAAAACACTTTTGTGATTTTCTGTTTAAAAAAACAACGGCATATTTTAATGTTTAAAGGTTTAAATTACCCACTGAGCCCAAGCGACCCATGAGCTGTAAACACTTTATGTTGCCAAGTCCATCATGATAAATACTGACTGAATCAATTCTTAATGTAATCCTACTGCAACTCCAATTACATAAATTACTGAATTGCTAAATAAATCCTCAGTGAGTTGTTTTAACCACTTTTCAGGCAAATTTAACTGACCTGTGATGATTTTTTATTCAGCTTTTATAGTCTTCTGTTTGCAATTAAGGATGATTATACTTTATTTGATTTTACTCTATTCTTTACATAATTATTATATTGTTATGTGAATATATGTTGGATATATAAGGAACTAATTCTCACTGAAATAGATTTATTTTTTGCATATATCACCTAAAGCACAGCAGTAATTTTCATTTTGCATGTAAACCAAATAGGCCAGAGAGCTAAGAATTTTCATATTTTGAGTTTTACATTTAGGATGTCTAAACTTGGGTTTCTCTCACTGAGTGTTTGAAAATCATAAGACACTTTGTTACTTGGTGTATCTCTGGGAAACTGAGCCACAGCTGACTAGGTTTCATCTGCATTTGATTTGTCCTCCCTTGAATATACTTATCAAAGAAAATTTTCTAAACATTGTCACTGATACAGTTTAACTATTAATCTGTTCCAATGCTAGCTTGCATTGAAGTAAACTAACTTGCATCATATTAAAGTCAATGATCAGAAATAACAGAAAAATTTTATAGGAATAGAACAGCTGTAAAAAAACCCAATTAATTTAACGTATGAATAAGAAATGATGACAATACAATCAAAAGGCAGTAACTATTTGTTTTCTTTTGGCCTTAGAATAATAGAAAAAAGACCATTAATAGATGAGAGAGAAGAGATAGTGTTCTTTGGTTTGCACTGTTTGTTTCTGAGAAGTCTGTTACCTAGACTCAGAATCCCTGATTTCAAACTAAAGGTTCAAAGCAAATGAGAAGTCATTAACTCAATAGAATTAGCATTTTAGATACAGTAATGCACTTTCAGAGGATTCAGAAATTTCCCAATCAGGTATCACTAAGATTTCTCATAAGATATTTTTGAAAAAATCCATGATTAGGAGTATATTGGTCAGAGACTAAACCAGGCCAACTTTTAGCCTCAGAGTTTTCTGCTAAAGTACAAAAAAACAAGCCCCACATCTAAACGTGTTTTTAACAAAATAAATGCTAACCCTTATCTTTATCTAGAAATCCATCTCAATCTTACCTGCAATGAAACTATTGCTGCAACAGAATAGATAATCTAATACAAAACCCAATACTAAAGCAGTGTTATTACTTTGGTCAATTGAAAGAATATGGTTCTGTATCTTTACTTTCATAATAACTTTAATCTGAATATATTAGAATGGAATTTCTACTCTTCAACTCCAATTTCTGTTTTATGGATTTTTATTCATAAACACTGAAACATAACTGTTAATAAACTGTCAATGATTCCATACAAAGAGCTTCAATTGTAGCATTTGAAATGATAAAAATTGCTTCTAATAAGAAGAGCTAAAATAATAGGACTGTGTAAAACTATGAAAATCTTTCAAATATTTTAATTTTTAAAAATTTGTAATCATTGAAGCATTCAGAAAAAGTTGAAAATCTGAAAGATTTATTTAAATATTTTTGTGGGGGTTTTTTTTCCAGTTTTTCAGTAAGCATGCCACCATTAATAATATTTATATTATCATACAAATATCTTTCCTTACCTGTATGAAACATGTCCTGGGAATACTGAAACTCAAATAATTCTAAAATTATGCCATTTATAATTATAGACCTTTTTTAAAAAGCTTGAAATCTTATATTACCGAAGTTAATATAAAAATATTAATATTAAAATGATTTGTGTAACTATGTCAATATCTAGCTTACTCCTTGCAT
>WEIV01027071.1:74974-85443 GCA_013390005.1 Calyptomena viridis
CTTATTTTGAATTAATGAGGCTGTTTTATCTGCAGTGGATCATACAAAACTTATCTTTACTTCAAATTTAAGTTCATATTTAAGCATGGTTGCATTATGTTTCACTTGCATGTTTTCAAGAACACTTCTGTGAACACTAGAAATTGAATTTGGACCATTCATCAGATAACAGTAATAAACCTGCAGTGAATTTGAAAGAGAAAATCACTTGGGCATGCTATCGCGACTCTCTCTCTCTCTCTCTCTATATATATATATATGTATGTATATAAAGCTTCAGGCCCATGAAAATTACTTCTGTTCTGTTTGATGAGTTTTGTTCCATCTTGTCTATGGAAATAGTGAGAGCCAGTAAGTAGCTCATTGAGTGTTAGATTGCATCCAAACATTAGCAAACACCTCTGGGAAGAGAAAATATGTTACTGTTCAAGACAGAAGTTTTAATGACAAAAATAAATATTCGATAGAAAATTAATCCTCTGCCTTTCTAATGTCAGAAATAATATATCAGTAGATTATACAGAAATTTCCAAAAGTTTTAGATTCTTTGAATGAAATTACATAAATGGTAAGAAGGATTATACTGCAAGGTAGTCCACATTTAATCAATCAGGTCATTTACTGAGTAAACAATAATTAGCATGAAAGTCATTAGAAAGGTTTTATGATATTAATTCCATTCTTCTTAATCCAAGATAGATAAAAGAAAGAAGATCTATGCATATGTGGATTTAAGGAAAATTAGATACCAATATCCTTAAGTCAGATCTCATTTGGACTGCCAGGAACCTTGTAAACTTCAACAGGGAAAAAAGCAAAGTATTATCCCAGGGAAGGAAGACTTCCTTACAGTAAAGTAGGCAGGAGATTACCTGGTTAGGACACAGCCCTGTAGAAAATGCCCTGTGAGACAGTGGCTGAATGAGAGCCAGCAATATGTCCTGGCAGCAGGAAAGGTCAAGAACCTTCCAGGCTGTATGAACAGAAATACAGCCAGTAGATCAAGGCAAGTGATCACCCATCTTTCTACTCAGCATTTCTCAGATCTATTTTAGATGCTGTACTCTGTTTTTTGCTGCCCAATACAAGATGGACATCTACAAACTGGAGAGAGTTCAGCAAAAGCCACTAAGATGGTCAGAGCTGGATCACGTGCTCAGTGAGCAGAGAGTATGGGGCCCATTCGGCCTTGAGAAAAAAGAAAATAGCCCCAAACACTAAATTTGATCAAAATATAGCTCTACAGGGGCACAGTTTCTGCATCCATAAGTGGTGTGGAGATCTTTATTACGAAAAGTTTTTGACTGGTGTGGTGTTTTTGAAAAGTCAACAGTATGTATTATTTGGAATATTAATAAAAATGAAATTCAAGCGTCATATTAGAATGAGATACAAAACTTTGCCTCAGGAGTGTTCCATTTTGTGCTTTTATTCAATATTAAAGGAACATGACTGAAGTTCTCCTTCCACCTTGTAGGCAAAGAAGTATCTTAAATTGTGAATGGTAAGAAGTGGCAAGAAATTGTACGTGTGGAAATATTTTTCAAGAGTGCTTATCATTTTAAGTGAGAGTTATAAAGTGTATGAATTAATTGTTAAAATACAATAGTTCAAAAGCCAAGAACCTTGATTCTTGCTCACTCTCTGTTGTTAACTAGAAAAGGTAGAATTGCTAGCACTTCAGATATTCAGGGGGAAAAATTCTTACTTTGCCACTCAGTCTTCTCAGTAAAATCAATAACTTTTTCTATATAAAATGTTTCACTATTAAATCTGCTTAGTCAACCTTTCAGTTTTGCCAAAGGTTTCTGTAGATTTTTATATAGTAGAATGGCAGTAACTATCTATTTATGTATCTACCCATGTATCTATCTGTGCATCTATCTATCTGAAAAGCAGAAAAAAATGTGCTGAAGACGAAGAATTCAAGACAGTTGTAATACAAGAAATACTTCATTTCACTTCAAAATAGAATTTACACCATATTAGAACAGATCATTGGTTTGTCTGGAGAGATGACTAATGTGAACTTCTTTATATCTGCAGATAACTCCTAATAGAAAAAAACTACAAGATTAATTTCGTGTTCCAAATAGTGGTACAAATAAAGTACAATTCTTCTCTTTACATGAATGTCATCTTAAATTTTAATAAATATTATAGAACTGTCCTAATTGATGTAGAACTCAAAATCTGATCAACAAATTTTGCTATGATATTCTATTTTTGTTTAACATTTATTTGAATAAAATGTCTTAATGCACAAGCTTAATGTTATAAAATATTTTGGATTTCTTTATTTTCAATATAAAAGGGTAATTGGGTAATGTGATAGGGTATATGCTGATGAAATTTAGCCTAGCCATTCAAATATAAACCAGAAAATATTGTGGGAACAAATTCTGGACATCTAAGAGAAGAATATTTTTATTCAAGTTATTTAGAAGGCATGTATACTTTAACTAGAAACATAAAGCTGAATCAAGAAATATGGCCATTTCATGAAGTGATAGTGGGAGTATGTTGCATTTTACTTCTTTCTTTTAGAAAACTGCCTCAAAACCATTTCTTTTAGAGGACTGTTTCAAGAAAATACCACAGTTGTTACTGAATTTTCACCAACATGAGCAATCTGTTCACATATAACCACATCAACCTAGATACTCAAGAATCTGTATTAAGGGAAACTTTCTGTAGTCATCAAAGATCTGGAAAGACAAAAATGCCATCTCTATAGAGCATCCTATAGAGAGCTTGATGTGATAGTTATAGATAGCAGTAAATAGGTAGTAGTTATTTTGCTTTCTGGGGTGCAACTATGTTTATCACATCCAAGCATATGTATGTTTGCACAGAACTCTGTAAGTGTCTTGATCATTACAATTAATTTTCAAACAAACTTATTTGATGTGTCAATCATAAATCATATGATCATTGTGTGTCAATCATAACCTGCTCCAGCAGCACTAAATTGGTAATATCTCTGTGGAGATATTAAATGACACTAATTAAAACAATAAATATATTTTGATTGATTTTGATTTAAAAAAAAGACAAACACAAACAACCAAACCTCCAAAAACTAATGCAAAACAATTGTATAGCGTTGCAAAATATCAAAGAAGACATTTATTTTAATTCTATTATTCAAGTAATTATCGTTACCAACATAATTTTGCCAAAAATCTTAGATTTATATATATACTCGTTACCTTAAGGTAATATCAAAACACAATGCTAGAGTAATGCTAGACATTGAGTGCTGCATGATTCAAAACTTTTCTCAGTGCAAACTTTGTGTGCAAAAGTGTCCATTCTTGGTTTCTAACACATAGTTAAATTCTCAGCTAGGATGCTGCCTCTTGGAAGTTCAAACAAACAACAGACAAAGCCCCATAACTTTTGCTTAGCATCCAGCATTGTCTTAGGTGAAGGAGAACACTCTGAATACTTTTAGGAGTACAGCAACACTGTTAAGAATCAAGGTAGAACATTCACTTTGTGACTTTTCCATGTTAAGATGAAGTGTTTAAATGTTTTATAGAAGGGAAAAAAAGAGGTTGAATAAAAAAAACAGATAAAGTTGGAAATGTAGCAAATACCACTCAGCAGTAGTAAAAGGTCCCCTTGGAATGTAAAATAGCAGTGCAGTGGCAAGGACAAAGACCTCCCTTTTCCACAGACCTTGTCTCCCTGGTCTTTAGGGAAGATTCATCTGCCTTTAAGCTTTTGAGGTCTTGTACTACTTCAACAGTATTCAGGGTTCACTCTCTCCTTCACTCCCCTTACCTATATTTGAAATTCTTTCCACTAAAATAACCGTTTAATCTAAGCCCTTTCCTGAATAGTCACTAATGTGAATAGTATATTTTGGGAGCAGTATCATCTGCTCCTCTGCAGCTGAATTTTATGCAGAACATGTCTTTGACTTTTGTACCTTACACTTGATTTTTTTCTTTCTGTGATTTAGATGTTCCCTGCTGGGGGAACACATATCCTGGATTATGGTCTCAGTAGAATATGAACATACTGATACCTAATTTTTAAAATCCTAACTTATTTAGGAATAAAATAAGCATCAACATATTCAGCCCTGCTGAAATGGCCATATCTCTAGGATACCATTACAAAAAAGATATAGCAACCCTATACTCTGAAGCTTTTAGGCCTTTGCAGAGGCAGCTGCTGTTTAATGGTTTAGTTTGGGGTTTTTTTTGTTGTTTGTTTGTTTGTGGGTTTTTTTTGTTTGGTTGGTTGTTTTTTGTTGTTTTGTTTTCTTTTGTTATTTTTTCTTTTTGTTTTCTGAACTGTTTTGCTGTACTGTGTGCATAAGTGTGACCGGAATGGTACTTTCCATGATTATGTGGGAATTTTGGACCTCTACCTAAATGACTTTGCTGTCTAGAAAATAAAGTATGCAACATGCAAATTTATTCCTGTGAAACAGGTTTCTGGATTGTACTGTTAGGGTTATAAACCTGCAGCTATGTGCTGGGTTGCTCAGTTCCTGAACTTCCTTTACAATAAATGGTGAAAAATATCCAGCCATGATCTTCTTTATCCAATAAATGTACGAGCTTTCATTATCCATAACGGAGGAAGAACAGGAAGACAATATATTCCCTTTCCATAAAATCTGTTCACAGTATAAAAATTAGAAAAAAAAATCAATACTTTATTAGACCTAAGATAATGTGATTTAGTAGCTGAAGTGATTCAAGCATGTACTGGGAAGAAGAGATATTAGGTTTTGATGACTATATTCAGGCTTTTGATATTAAGTAGTCATTGAATAAGACAAGTATGCAATTTTTGATGTCAAAGAAGAGAGTTTGGGGTCCTCATTAAAAAGAAAAACTATTAAGTTCTAGTCATATTAAATTTTTCTTGCTCTCTGGATCGGAAAGTCTAGAATTATTTTCAGTAAGCCTATAATGTGATGGATAGGACACAACTTTGCTTTATCAAAGGTAGGAGGGAAAGGAAAGGAAGATATTCAATTTCATTCCCTCAGACAGAAAAGATAGATGATTATGGATAAAAATGGTTCAAAATAGCTTTCTCCTGTAGTCATATTTCAAAAGTCACCAATAGTATCACTGCATTGTTCAAGAATTTTTTTTTCCTCTTGGAGTGTAAGAATTCAAGAGTTTAATGGGATTGATATCTCAGGAAGTCCAGCAGTTTTTATAATTTTTTGCCATCTTTAAATATGAGGAATTAATTGAAGATTGCAGATAAACTATGAATAACTATCTCTTGAACTTTAAGACAGAACCATGACAAAGCAGAAATCCCCTATAATTTCTCTACTAGGATGCTTCTGAAGCTAGTCAGGATTAACATGGATTTCAAAATGGCAGTTCTGGACAAAAATGTCTATATTCTATATACCTAGGTCATTATTTGGGTGTTAATAGGTCATCTGGATCTGACCCTGAGTGGTTTGCCCAAAACTAGCAACAAGTTAGTGTCAGAATTTGAATTACAATTTTTTACAAGAAATTGCTGATCACCTACCTCATGATCAATCCATCAAATTAGGCTGAATAGAAAAACGCATCTCCAGCTGTTACAGAACACATGCTGTTGTAAGAATTAAAAGGAGCCAGCTGTCTATAGCCCCTGAGAAATTTGAATAGACCCACATTTTTCCACACAATCATTCTGTAATTACATGTCACCCCAGGTGTTCTCAATATGATTACTCCCTACAAAACCATAAGCGAGGCACAAGACAGCCAATACAGCTGCAGGAAAAATAATGAAGCAGTGGGGTTTCTCTTTTTCTGTGTGCACTAGTTTGGTGCTGTTTATATACCCAATCTGTTCCCTGGGACTGCTGAGAGAGCCCTTATGGTCCCAGGCATCCAGGGACCATAGATGCTGACCTATATAACTGGAACATGGAATCAAGCTGGGGTTTTTTTGACAAAGATATCTATCATATATTTACTTTAGCAGCCACTCTGAAAGGTACAAACCCTTTAACAGAAAAGCGTGCCAAGATGAGGTAACTGGAAGACACAAGCAATAAGATTTTTATTATTTCCAGTAATTTTAAAGACATCACCTTTTTATATCTACACAAACAAGCATATACATTTTCAAAGTGTTATAGCCTATCGTATACCTCTACAGTCAAACCTGTTCTTAAGAGGTTTTGAACTATCATATTCTGCTTTCCAAAAAGGTATCCCAAGGCACAAAGTGGTTAAATATTTTGAAGTTTCCTTTTATTTTTTTCAGTTAGGTTATAGGGTTTTTAATTGTGGGTTTTGTTTGTAGTTGTTCTTCGTTTGTTTGTTCTTGGTGAGAATTCTAAGCAGAAAGCAAGGACTTCAACTGAAAAATTTAGGAACTAGGGAAGAAATTAATTAATTTACACATTTATAAAGGAAGACTTGTTTTCCAAATACTGCTGAATTCCATTATACAAGAAATAGTCACTCCCAAGGCAGAAACACTGAGACAGAGGTCTTTATACACACTTCAACTTAGTACGTGCTTTCTGTTGCTAAATATAAATAGAGACACTGAAGAACTATTGATGGTTAGTTGGGAATTATGGTATCTGTATTGTGCTTGTGAAGTTAAACCATGATGACTGAAAACTCAGTTGGCAGTGTGCTAAAATTGATCAGGAGATGTAAGTCAGGAAAGGTTATCATAAGAGATAATGATGTAATGCACAGTACTTTTTAATAGAGAAAAAAGCATGATTCATTCAATTTCTAAAGCTTTTTTAGGGATATAAATGCAGACATTGTCATAAAATGCAGCATAGGCAGTTTATATGAGATGAAGGCAACAAAGTAATCTTTTAATGCTTTTCTGCAATTTTTTTTACATAGTCAGCAAGTTTACTGAAGAAACCTTCAGTGTAAACTGAGGAGATGCCTTTACGACTTTCAAGTTAAATATGAAATCTCTGGTAGGTTGACCCTGTGTGGCCCCCCGTTGTCCACTGAGTTGCTCTATCGTTCCCCTCTTCAGCCTGGACAGGGGAAAAAAAATATAGCAAAAGGCTCTTGGGTTGAGACAAGGACAGGGAGAGATCACTCATCAATTACCATCATGGGCAAAACAGACTTAGGGAAAAAAATAATTTCATTTAGTACCGGTCAAATAAGAGTTAGGTAATAAGAAATAAGAGAGTACCTTAAAAGTACCTTCCCCTACCCCTCCCTCCTTCTTGTGCTCTTGTGTCCAAATTCTGTCTATGGTCTCCCCTTCAGCAGCACATGGGAACAGGGGCTGTGGTCAGTTCATCAAACATTGCCTCTGCCACTCCTTTCTCCTCAGGGGAGAACTCCTCATCTTTTCTCCTCATGGTTACTACCACACCAGATAGTCCTCCATGAATTTCTCCAATGTGAGTCCTTCCCATGGGCTGCAATTCTTCACGAACTGCTCCAGCATGGGTTCCTACCATGGGATGCAACCCTTCAGGAACAGACTGCTTTAGCGTGGGTCCCCCATGAGGTCACAGGTCTTGCAAGCAAACCTGCTCCAGCATGGGCTTTTCTCCCCGTGAGTCCATGGGTTCTGCCAAAAGCCTGCTCCAAAGTGGGCTTCTTAGGGACTCAGAGCTTCCACCTGCTTTAGCATGGGGTCCTCCACAGGCTGCAGGTGGATGTCTGCTCCCCCATAGACTCCATGTGCTGCAGGGGGATAACTTGCCTCTCCATGGTCTTCACCAGGGGCTGCAGAGGAATCTCTGCTCCAGCACCTGGAGCACATAAGTTTTTTTGTGCAAGCACTTCCTAAAGAAATTATTCAACACGTGGTAATTTCTTATTTGTAGGAAATACCAATAGGGGATTTTTTTTATCTGTTTAGCTCAGAGTAGGAGGATTATAAAACTGCTGATACTGAAGGTACTAACAATATATTTTTTAATCTTTTAGAGACCTGGGTGACTGTATTTGAAGTATCACTGAGACGTACCATATAAATAATTGCAGTAGGTGCCTTAACTCTGAACTCGGTGCAAGCAATAAAAATTGCTATCCTCTTAAATATAGGTTATTATACTTTGGAAACCATTTCCTTGCAAATCATTTTTATTTTTACATTAACATAAACTATGTAGTGGCACCTAAGTATAAAATATTTTAAAGGCTTCTTAATTTAGCACACAGATTAAAAATGAAGCTGAATCACTACAAAGGAGAGCTTCTACTGGAAGAAATACTGTATTCCTAATTAGTTTCTGACTATACATTAGGCACTTTTGCTTACAAAATGAGTTACTACCCACATTTTATTTTGTGGGCTATAATATGAATATTATGAATTATATTTGATATTGTCGTAAAAATTCTGCAGAAAAAAGTATTTTGTTATTTGAAAAGATATCTAGAATCATGAAAGTCATGTTGCAACTACTGTATGATACACTGTTTAATCTTTGTTCAAATTAACATCTACAGGACTTCCATTAACAAGCAATTCCTTTAATTATTTTTTTATATTTGTCTTTGCAAGGTGGTTTGACTATTTCCAAATGACTTTTTGTCAAATTACTTTTAAGGATGAAGGATAAAGATTTTTTAAATACTTATTTTAAACATTAGAGTGAATAAAAATAAATAAAACCACATAATTTCGGTTAAAAAAATGAGTACATTTAGATTTCTTTGTTAAGTTTTTTATTAATATAGCTTAGTTTTAGATATAATGTGAAGAATGACAAGTCTCAGTTAAGTATATAACTCTCTGAGACAAAAGTAAAATTATTCAGCTTGCTAAGTGATTCTATTCTTCCTTACTAAAAAATACTTTGAAAATTACTTAGCATCCTTTATAATTCAGAACTTTTATTGGTTAACTACCTCCTTTTTAAATGTACAAAAGGATAATGAAGGGATCTCTCATTAATATGTAGAGGATGATGTTGCTAATATAGCAATCACAGTTTGTCTGTTTGTGTGCCAACCTCCTTGAATTTTACTTAATCCTGATGAACAATACTATTTTGGTATAATACTGCATCAAAAGATTGAGGATATTATTTCTACCATTATCTAGCATTATTAATATTAATTTTATACCTTTTAACAGCAAAATGTCTGATTTCACACATAATATTTCACCATATTTTCACTTTTAAATCTGTGAAATATGCATTGAATTAGACTTTAAAAAATCTTCAATTTCATTTAAATTATTGAATTTATCTCATAGTTTCAAAAAACAAATTCTCAAATATATTTTTCATGCATTAAATATTTTTTTTTAATTTTATTTCATATTCTTTACTTTTTCATAACTTCTTTTCTGTCCAAATCCTGTCATCCAAGATGGATTTCATGTTACTCACTCTTTTTGTTCTAAAATGATCATATTTCAGTTTCACACAGATACAAATTCATGTCACTGAAATAAAAAACCCAGGGATTGAACGTCTTTGTTTTCAAAAATATGTACCTTTGTTTACAGGTACATACCACTGTAGGTGTAGAAGAATCTTTTGGAAGATTCATTTCCAGGAGAGAATTTGTGCCGCTCAAGAGAGCTTTCCCATGGAGAAAGAGGCATCTTTCCCAGGAATGCTCTTATATGTTTTCTCCTTCTGCATTCCAGAGAAGCTGACTCCCCTGGTATAAGAGAAGTTCTTGCAGACATGTTGTAAGGGCCCTTCAGCAGGGGGGCCGGGATAATGACAAAAAGCCCCAAGAAGAAAAAGGGCGTGTCTTTCCTAGGCCCAGTGCTCACACCATTATGTTTAGTGTTCTTGACTTTTCAGAAATAAATTTTCCTTAATCCTTTCACTGCCTGGCCCTGGGAGTACCTGCATTTAGTATTGCTTCACAACCACAGATCAGAAGAAGAAAATAAACACACTACTAACCTGACCAAGTATAAGAAGATTGTTCTTACTGAATTTGTTCTGGTTCTGTAACAGAAGTTTTTAAACTCAAGAAATGAAAAAAATCTAATTTATTTGATTTGTAGCTGAAACTATGTACGATATTTGATATGCAAAATTGTCAACTTATGTTTTGTGAAGGCTGATGACATTAACTTTATCAGACAGTGATTTATTCTCCAAGAGGTTTTTTTACTAACTAAGGGAATTTAGAATATGAAACACTGAAGTTAGATTGAGTTGTTCTATGTAAGCATGCCCTGATTCAAAGACTGAATTGTATCATGTCATACAAGCAAAACTTGTTTGGCATACAAAGCAGCTCTTTGAGCCTTAAGTGTGATGTGTCACTCATTATTTGTAACAGAACAAAGTCAACTTGTCCTTTGAAAAGTGTTTCTTTCTTTTCTTTCCCCAAGGTTTTGGCACTTTTGGCAGACAAAGTGCCATGTAGCTGGGAAAGCCTGACTCTAGGAGGTGAACAAATTCAGGGAATTCACATAAGTCTTTGGACTTTTAAACCAAGGAAAGATGTATTGTCTTGATTTAAAGACAAATACTGGGTCAGGAACTCAAATAAATTAACTCCCCCCCC